>PVLD010022420.1:0-29358 GCA_004027595.1 Dinomys branickii
AAAAAATTAAAGAGACCCAAGTGAATGAAACACAAATGATCTCCTTGGCAAGTTGCTCTGGGGGACTTTGTGTGGCCTCATTTTACTGATTGGGGAAAAGGCTCAGGGAAGTGACGTGACTTTCCGAGCGTCATGCAGGTGGGAATTGAACTCAGGTTCACCTGAGATTGATGCTTTTGATTATAAATTTGAGGCCCTGATCCTTGGCCTGTCCTCTGCTTTGGCTTCCCAAGTCACCATGCTGTACCTGCTTGAGTCAAGGACCGGAGAAGGGGCCAGGACAGGTTGGGGAGAGAGCAAAGTGGGGTTCCTGCGGCCCTTAGCTCCAGCTTCCAGGGGGAGGATTGAAGGGCCCAGACTGAGCCACAGGAGGAAGCCCGAGCCCGGTGTAGGTCCAGAGTAGGCAGAGGCCTGGAAGACCGAGTGCCCTGTGCTCAGTGCTCAGGGCTCGGCACGCGGTGAGCTGGGCTGGCCTCCAGCACAGGCTGGGTAGGGCCTGTGGGACGGCCACTGCCAGCAGCTCTCCGGCCACACTCCCAACGGCCACTCAAGGCAGCACAAAGGGGGCTCTGAGCTCAGCACACTAAGCCCCATTCATTCTCCCAAGGATGACAGCAACTGCCCTGGTGCCCGCCAACAGCAGGGTGGGCCTAGTGCTGGCTGACAAGGCGCCTGCCCCAGCAATGCAGAGACCAGGGCTCTTGAACTTGTGCACCGTGCCTGCCCACTTGGGTTCACCTGGCCTCTATCATCGAGCCTCCTTCCTGCGCATCCCGTTCCATCCCCAAGAGATCTCCGTGTGCTGGCCAGGAGGTCTCCCAAGGGCTGCTGAGATCCCATTTCACAGAAAAGGAAACTGAGCCCCAGAGAGGCAAAGTCTGTTGTGCATGACACACAGCAAGTTGGGAGTTGGCCTGGCCAGGTAGCCGGTACTGGCTATGCCACAGCCAGGGGAAGTTAGCCAAAGTCACGCTGAAACTGTCTCCTGAGAGAGAAGCTGGGACCCACCCTCAGCCCTCCACAAGGAAGACCCCCAGTTCCCACCAAGCTACCAGTCCTTGTCTGTTTCCTGACAGCTCAGCACAGCAGCTGGGCAGGTTTGGATGCTGGTTGTCTGTCTCTGCCTGCTCCTCTTTGCCCTCAGTTTCCTCATCTGTGAAATGGGGACAAGTACCAGGATTTGCCTAATGGGTCTGTTTTGTGGATCTAAATGATGGTCTGTGGGGGCTTCCAGCTCAGCAGGAGGGTTGGGATTGGGGCCCCTTGCCTCTAAGGCCATGGCCTAGAAGCCTTATCCTTTCACTCAGACTTTGAGCCTGGGTCCATCTGGGCCTGTCTGTGAACAGGATTGTGCTGCCATTACCTCAGGGTTGTGTCCCATCCCCAAAGGGCTTGGGGCCCTCTTCATTCTTATCAGAAGACTTAGCTGGAGCCACATGTGGTAGATCACACCTGTAAGCCCAGCATTTCAGGAGGCCAAGGCAAGAGGACAGCAAGTTCAACCCAGCCTGGACAATTTATGATTTAGCGGGAACTTATCTCAAATTTTAGAAAGAGGTTAGGGAGGATGTGACTCAGTGAAAAGGCCGTGGGTTCAATCCCCAAGATGACAAAAATAAAAAGGTACAACGTTTCATCTGAGCCCTGTCCACCAGGACCACAGCCAGCCAGCAGGCCTGAGGAGGTCACCTGCGTGGGAACCAGCACCTCAGACTCTGCAGCCAGACAAGCAACTTCCTCTTCCTTCTGGCGTGACTGGGGCCATTATTAACATGGAGGGTGCAGGAAGGTCCCATCTGAACATGAGCCCCTCTGTCACACCCTGGTTCCCAGCACAGGGGCCAGGATAAAAGCTGTCACGCCTAGGCCCAGGGGTATGGCTCTGTGATAGTGCCTGCGTGAGGCCCTGGTATGCGCGTGTGCCGCGGGCGCGCACACACACACACACACACACAAAACCAACACAAAGGAAGTTGTAAAGTGAAAGAACACTAGCTTGTGGCTTAGGGGATCTGAGAAGGGGAGATTTTTGTTTTGTTTTTTGAAACACTGTCTTGCTATGTCCTTCAGACTGCCCACAAACTCATTATGTAGCCCAGGCTGACTTTGAACTTACAATAATCCCCCTGCCTCAGCCTCCCAAGTGCTGAGATTACAGGTGTGCGCCACCACAGCCAGTTTGGAAAGGCAAGTTGTTACCCAGTCTGTGTCACTGACTTGCTGTGCAACCTAGGAAAGCCCTCTGCTGCTCTGTGCCTCCGCTCTCCTCTGACTCACAGGTGGCGGTGGAACAAGTCATGGGGTAGCTGCCAGCTTGGAAAGGAACAACTGTGCTTCAGTGGGCATGGATTCTGGGCCAGCCTCTGCTTGGTGGACTGAACACGGGGCAAACTGAGGCTTAGGAGGTGTTTCTAGTCCAAGATCTCACTGTGCCTAAGTGGCCTGCCAAGCGCTGAAATTGGGCCCGGTGGCCCAGAGCCCTGGGCCTGCTCATAGCACTCTGCTCCTCACAGCTGCCAGTCCATCTCCTGGGCACCGAGGCTCGGGATAAAGTGTCCAGCACATTGGCCTGTGCTCTTGGGGACTAGACCCTCAGCGGCAGCTGCCAGGTCCCCCGTGGCCCCAGCACAGCAGGCACCGATCCCAGAGGCTGCGGTCTGTTCCCCAGCTTGCTCAGGTCCCCTGGGCTTGTGCTGTGCCCCCTGCCCCTGCGGCTGAGGCCAAGGAGGCGGCCCTCAGGGGCGGACAGGGAGGCCCCAGCCCCCGCCCCCTGCGGAGAGGGTGGGGGTGGGGCTGTGGGAGTTTCGCTGGTTTAAAAATACACAGAGGAAGCCAGTGAGGGCAAGAGAAAGGGGAACGGGTGGAGGAGGCATCGCAACCCCAATGTCCAGCTGCCCAGGGCCTTCACACCGCTCATCAAGATGATGGAGGGGCCCAGGAAGTCCAGCAAAAAGTTCAGTGAGTGTGGCTGTCCTTGCCCCTCTGTCTGTCCACGGCTCTCCCTGTGTCTGGTTCTCATCGCCCTCTCCTTTCTGTTTCTCTTTCCGTCTATCGCTGCCTATCCCCAGCGTCTTGACATGTCCACGTCTGCCCACGCCCCGGCCCATGCCACTCCTCTGTCTCCTTTCCAGCTGGTTTGGTGTCCACTCCGCACCCTGCTGTCTCTGTCTCTGCGTCTGTCTCTGCGCCCCGCTGCATCTCGGTCTCTCTGCTCTGCAGCATCCCTGCTTCTCTGATCTCGAAGCTGGACGGAGGAGATGGTTGCACGCCCCAGACCTGGGCTCACGCCGGAGCTCAGGGAGAGCTCTTGGGAGTTGCTAGAGCCAGGGCAGGAGGCAGGGGGTGGTACCCTGGGATTCTGCCCCCCATTCCCATCAGCATTGCGGCTGGAGGTCCTAAAAAAGCTCCAGGGCAAGCCACCGTCACCACTGCTGTATCTTTCCCCCGTTGGGCCCCTACTGGCCCCAGCACATTGCTGTCCTCTGCTTGGATCTGAAAGCACCAGGGTGTGTGTTCCTGCATTCCACTAGTGGAAATCCTGAGGCCCAGGCTGGCCCGGAATCTCACGGACTAAGGAGTAGGTCTTAATCCCATGCCCGGACTTGGAGCCTCAGCTGCTCTCTCTGTTCCCACCACTGTCCCCTCTGGATCCTTGGTACCCAGGAGACAGAGCCCAAGGTGCTGGGGAGGTATGCAGTCGATGGCCCCCTTGTGGCCCGTGGTGCAGCCTCTGTCCCACGCAGAGCCGCCTAAGAGCAGAGCACCAGCAGGCAATACAGGGAGCCAAGACGGGCAGGTCTGGGAATGAAGTTGCAGGGACCTACGGTTCCCAGCCATGGGCCTTCATCCGGTCTCAGCCAGGGCTCGCTGTGTGACACGGGCAAGCTCCTCCCCATCTCTGGGCCTCAGTTTCCACCCTTGTCACAGGGAGCGTCATACCTACATTCCAGCGTGGGTGTGGTGACAGGAAGCGGAGGACGCCCAGAAAGTGGGAAATGCAAGAGTTTTTCCTTTTTACTCATCTGGAGGCCATAGGGAAGTTAGATGGTGTGCCCTGAGCGGGGACAGTCCCACGCTGAGGCAGGAAGGAGTGACGTCACAGCTTCCGGGCCCCTGCAGAAGTTCAGGGAAGATGGTATCACCTGAGCACTGCCGCTGAGCTAGTGAGGGAGGAACGGGGCACAGGAAAGAGGGGCCTAGATGAGCCAGGGGCGGCCCATGGGCTGGCGACCACTTCCTGCTCCTTTCCCCAACCCTCCACAGAGAGGCTGGTGTGGACATCCTTCCTGCCCTGCAGTTCATGTCAGTGGTTGTTTTTGTTTGCTTGTGGTTTTTTTTTTTTTTCAGTCTTTTTGAGACAGGGTCTCACTATGCAGCTCAGGCTGGCCTTAAATTCACTTTGTAGCCCAGGCTTGCAATGGTCTGCCTGCCTCAGCCTCCCGAGTGCTGGGATTTTTTTTTTTTTTTTTTTTTTTTTTTTTTTTTTTGTCTTTTTGAGACAGGGTCTCACTATGCAGTTGAGGCTGGCCTTGAGCTCACTTTGTAGCCCAGGCTGGTCTTGAACTCACAAAGATCCTCCTGCCTCAGCCTCCCAAGTGCTGGGATTACAGGCATGCGCCACCACGCCCGGCTCCGAGTGCTGGGATTACAGGCGTGTGCCACCACGCCCAGCTGTTTGTTTGCTTCTTGAACTCACTGTGAAACTCAGGCTGGACTTAAACTCATAGGGATCCTCCTGCATCATCCTCCTGGGTGCTGGGATTTAGGCTGCAGTGCAGTTTTTATTGTTAGTATCAGTGTTACCGGGGTTGTCAATGACTATTTTTCAATCCTTGCGTGCTTTCCAGAGTTCTTCAAGTTCAAGGGCCTCGGGAGTCTCTCCAACCTACCCCGGTCCTTCACTCTGAGACGGTCTTCAGCTCCCAGCAGTATCAGGGCCCCTCTGGAGCCTGACACCTTTGAAGCCACACAGGATGACATGGTGACAGTTCCCAAGGGCCCTCCAGCCTATGCCCGCTCCAGTGACATGTACAGTCACATGGGCACCATGCCTCGACCCAACCTCAAGAAGGCCCGGGACAAGCAGGCCACCCAGAAGGCCCAAGAGGTGGCCCCTGAGCCCCACCTGGTCCCTCGAGTTCCACCTGACCCACCGGGCTTGGAGGCAGCCAAGGAGGGTGTGGAGGTTGGTGGCCCCCTGGAGGACACACCTGCAGAGGAACCTGGCCCTTCCATGACAGAGGTGGACACTTTGAGAAAGCCAGAGGATCCCACAGCAGACACAGAGGAGGGCAGAGTTCCTCAGGACGCCGACTCAGAAGGGTAGGTGTTCCCCAGGGGTCGGGAGGGCAGGCCCTTTGGGGATGGTGTCCCCCGCAACATCTGGGCCAAAAAGAAAAGATCTGCACCTTAAGCAAGTACTTACTACAATGAGGCACTGTGCTGACCCTGACCCGTAACATTCTCAGAGAAAACTAGCAAGGAGAGGCTGCTACCCTTTCCAAACAACAGCTGTGAAACTGAACTGCGGGGAGGGGAAGTCACCTGTCACCTCAGTCGGGCTGCACCTTCTGGCTGCCCTAGGGTCCTTCTCCTGTCACCCTCTCCCTTAATTCAGCCTGTTTCAGGCGTGGAGGAGCGGAGATTGCATCAGCGAAGAGGGCCTAATAGGTCCTGGGGAGTTCTGAGGTTTCCCAAGCCTGGGAGCCTGGGGAGCCTTGGAGCCTGGGGAGCCTGGGAGCCTGGGGAGCCTGGGAGCCTGGGGAGCCTGGGAGCCTGCGTGCTCCTCCCAGGGACGCTGACTGCTGCGCGGGAGAGGGGCGGGGAGGAGGGCTGTTTAGGGGTGTGGCCTTTCCTCGACTCGGCGAACCAGAGGGAAAGCGAGCGGAGGCGAAGGGCGGGGCGAGGGGGGTGGGAGGAGTGAGATCTGGGGCGTGGCCTCCCGGCCTTAAATGCGCCAAGAAAGGGGCGGAGCTAAAGAGGATGCGCAGGAGCAGGCCTTTCCATTCGAGGCGGGCACAAGCCGGAGGGGCGTGACAGGGGCGTGGCCCATGGGTCAAGCCCCGCCCCTAGAGTTCTGCTCCGAGCTCCAGTTTCGCGGTCTGACAAGGGCGGCAGTCGCCGAGCTCAGGAACTCTGCAGGCTGCTCCTGGCGGCCACCGCGGGGAACCATGACTGCAGTGGGCAGAAGGTGCCCCACACTGGGGCCCCGCAGGTGAGTAACCGAACTGGGCCCGGGCAGGGCCACTGTAGGGCACGAATGGCCTAAGGGTGAGCTGCGCACCCCTGGAGCGACTGACAAACCTGGGTGTGGGTCTGGCATCTGGGACTTGGTGTGTGTGTGTGTTTGTGTGTGTGTGTGTGTGTGTGTGTGTGTGTGCGCGTGTGTGTGCGCGCGCGCTCTACTGGACATTGAACCTAGAGCCTTTCCACTGAGCTGTGTCTTCAGCCCTTGTTTAACTTATTAATTTTGAGACAGGTTCTCACTAAATTGATCGGGTGGGATGTGAACTTTCCATCCTCCTGCCTCAGCTTCCCAGAGTGCTGAAATTATAGGCATGTGCCAGCCGCCATGCCTGGCCCTCTTAACTTTGCTAAGTCAGCTTTCTTTGGTTGTAATTCTGTCCCCTGCCCTGCACTCGCCTCAGGCTGGGCATCTGCTCATCAGCGCCTCAGGACAGATCCAGGAGAGAGGAATTCTTAGCACCTCCATTTTGTGGATGAGGAAAGAAAGGTTTGCTAGCCAGTTTGACACTTGAAGTAGAAGGCGCAGCAGGGCCATGTGCTGACACTTGGCATACGCACCCCTCCAAGGCTTGTGAGCGAAGGTCAGGGGTGCCTTGAGAACACCAAGTCAAGACCCCTCTAAGCTTTTCTCCCTGTAGGCAGAAGCCTGCTGGTCCTGGCGGTGCCTTCTGCATCAGGCTTGGCCTGGAACTGTGAGAGGAAATGGACAGACCCTCCCCTCCCGCCATTGCCTGAGCCTCCAGAGGTTCTGGGGAGCCAGCCAGACTAAGCATTGTTCTGGTGCCCTGAGATCCAGCGTCCCACAGGAAGCCTTGGTCCAGGGCCGGGGCACCTGGGGAGCTCCTTTCCTTGTGACCATTCTGGCCCTGCCTACACCCGGCATCTGCTCCCCAGTAGCCCACAAGGGCCTGCAAGGCGGGGGGGGGGGGGGGGGGGGGGGGGGGGGGGTGAGAACTACCAGAGAACAGCATGGCCCCCCCGCCGAGTCCTGGTGAGCAGTGGCTCCATCCCCAGCCCCGGGGAGGCAGGGTGCACCTGGAGCAGCAGGAAGGAAGGGGAAGAGGTGAGGCTGCAGGAGTTTCCTGGTGTGCTGTTCACACTGAGATCCTCAGAGGAGGAAGGAGGAAGGAGGGGCTGTCCAGCCTCCCAGCACCCAAGCACCCAGGGCTCCTGCAGGGAGAGCCTCGGAGCCCCCTCAGCCTCTAGCACAGAGGAGTAGGGGAGCCCTGGAGCTGGACGAGCCCCTGACACAGCTCGCCCCACCCCCACAGCAGTTGTCAAGCCAGGGTCCCCAGGGAGGGCCCTGAAGTGGCTGACAGTGGGTAACACAGCCGCGATGGGGCCTGGAGAGTGGGCTCCTCCGTTGCTCCATTTTGTGAGCAAGGGCTGAGGCTTAGAGAGGGAAGGGATTCTCCGGGGGTCACAGATCAACACCCAGGGCCAAGATCTTAAGCTACAGGTCATCTTCCCGTCAAAGCTTGGTCTACCGTTATTTTAGGTGACTTTCCATAACACTCTGGGAAGGAGCTGGTGGGAGCCCATTTAACAGACGCTGACACTGAAGAGGTTAATAAGAGGCGGCGGGGTGTGGTGGTGCACGTGTAATCCCAGCACTCAGGAGACCATGGCAGGAGGGTCGCTGTGAGTTCAAGGCCAGCCAGCCTGGACTACACAGCTGGACCCTGTCTCAAAAACAAATAAACAAATGAAGTAAAGAAACCAAAACAGATAGCATGCTGGGATCTCAGCAGGTTTGGCATTTCACTCATGTTTATGTTTACTGAGGTTCACCCATGCCACTAGCCCCTGGGGAGACAGCATTGAGCATGGTAGACCCTCACCCTGGAACCCCGATGCCTGTTCAGGAAGAGAGATGGTAAAGCAGAGAGAAGAGTTATATGCACAACTAGAAGAAAAAGAACCACCAAGAAAATATAAAATCAAGTGAGGGAATTGGTCTTGGGGGAAATGGCTGGCTGTGACAATTTAGGAAGATTAGTCAGGAAAAGTCTCTGTGAGGAAGTGATGTTTGAACAAAAGAATGAGACGCCTCTTCCTGTCTGAGCAAGTGCATGTCAAGGTTTGGGCAGAGCACGTGCAAAGGTCCTGAGGCTGGAAAGTTCTTAGCATGTTCGAAGAAGAAACAGCAGAGCCCAGAGTAACTAGAGCAGAGCAGAATGGGAGGAGATACAGAGAGGAGAGAGAAGTCAGTGAGAAAAATGTCTTTAGGGTAAACCAGGAAGGACTTGGCCTTGGCTTCATGACATGGGAGCCACAGCTGGCCCGGGTTGGAGGGTCCTGAAGTGTTTTCCAATGCTGTCTCAGGAGAGTCTGAAAACCATTCTGCTTCCTTGTTATGGAATCACCTGAGTGTCCTTTGCCTCCCACCTGACCCCTAGGGCCCCCAATCCCAGGGGAGCTGTTTGGAGCAGAGCTGGGGCACCCCATGTTCCCCTGCCTGGCCCTGGTGCCAGGCACGGCAAAGTGGCCACGCCCACCCCCATTTCCTCTTGGAATGTCGACTCCAGTCCAAGCATTCCCAGCTCTCCCCCAGTCCCACGACCCTCTCTCGGCCTGCAGGTGACGTCAGCTGCCGGGCATCTGGTAGCGATTACCCACCGGGGAGGGGGCGCTGGGCCCAGGCCCTGCAGCCTCCTTGGGCTTATGAGGCCTGTCCTTGTCATTTGAAGGGGCCCAGCTGCTCCTGCGTCTCATTTCCTGTGGAGACTTTCTCACAGTCCCGAGACCCCGTACGCCTTGGGCTGTGGGAACCCGGCTGCCTGGAGAAGGACGGGCCGCCCCGCTTCCACCCCCCATGTCCCCCCCTCCCGACCCTCAGGGGCCCTGTCTGTGGGCTGCCAGACCAGGAGGCGTGGGGCTCAGGGGTCACACCCTCAGCAGCTCATTGACCAGGGAGGAAGCCCTTCCCCTCTCTGAGCCTCGGTCTCCTTGTTTGTACACTGAGGAGCCAGACAGTACGTGCTTCACCGGACAGATGGCAGGTACAGGGTTTCCCCTGGGCCTGGCCCCGGAAGGGCCAGGAAGGGACAGAGCTGCTTGTGCAGAGGAAACTGCGGCCAGTGGAGGGGGCTTGCCTAGGTCATGGCTTCCTGTCTCCTAGGTGGGTGACCGCATGGCCCCAGAGGGTCTTTACTCCATCACTCCATTCCCCTTCCTGGCCTTGGATCTGGCTTCCTGCCTAGTTTTTGTTTTTTGTGTTTTTGAGATAGGGTCTCACTAGGATTCAGGCTGGCCTTGATGTCACTGTTTGGCCCAGGCTGGCCTTGAACTTTTGGTGATCCTCCTGCTTCAGCCTCCTGAGTGCAGGGATTACAGATGTGCACCACTGTGCCCAGGCTGCCTGGTTGAAATACTACTTTTTCACCCTTTGCTGCCCAGCTTCTCCTGTTTCCACCCAGCAGCTGCTCCCAATTTCCAGGGGAGCCCACCCCGCCGAGGAATAGAGCATAGAACTTGAGCTCAGGCCAAGCTGTTTGCTCGTAACAGCTGTTCACCTTGGGTCAAGCTCCAAGCCTAGGTCCTCTGTGTGGTAAAGGGGGCTTCCAGGCCACAGGCATGCAGTCAGCCCTCAACAGTTGCCTGCCCTGGCTCACACCTGTAATCCCAGCACTTGGGAGGCTGAGGCAGGACAATCACAAGTTCAAGGCCAATATAAAGTACATGACGAGACGAAAGAAAGAAAGAAAGAAGTGCCTACCCTTTTGCTCTTCTGCACTGGTTTTTGTTTTAGTTTTTTGGAACAGGGTCTTACTTTGTAGCCCAGGCTACCCTTGAAGTTGTAGAGGTCTTCCTGCCTCAGCCTCCTGAGTGCTGGGATGATAGGAACGGACCACCAAGTCCAGCATGCAGGGGGTTTTGAGTATCATTAACAGGCCAGGGCTCAACACCCTCAGCTGTCCCTTGGGACAGTGGCAGGGAGCTGCCACTGCCAGAGAGGGAAGGAGCAGGGACTATCCAGGCCCCCTGGTGGTGCATCTTTGAGGGGCTTGCAGGGCAGGGGCTAAAGCCAGGAGCATGGGCCAGGGAGTCTCACCCTCTGCTGCAGGGCTGGAGTCTGTAGTGGGAGGAGGAAATACAAGGTCTCTCAGCCCTCTGCCCAAGGCCTGTCACCTATCTGGCAGGGCCATGGAGGTGGGGTGGGGTGACCCCAGCCCAGGAGCATGGCACTGGGGTCCCCAGGGCAGGCGGCACCAAGTCCTCGGGTGAGGAAGTTGGGCCTCACAAGAAGAGGCAGGGGGGCTCGGGCAGGGTAGGGAAGCAGGAAGCAGGTAATGTGGGCTGGGGCCAGGTGACCAGGCCCTCAGCCCTGGAAGATGGAACTGGGGACAGACAGGGCAGACAAGGCTGCGCAGAGGGCAGCAGACGGACAGCCGGGGTGACGCAGGGCGACACTGCCAGTGCTCCTGAAGGTGCGGTTCAGGTTTAAATGGCGCTGGGGAAATAATGGATAATGGGCTTTAATTACTCCTTATTAATGCGATTAATTAAGGTAATGTATGCAATAAGTGGTATCAGTTATCAGAACAAATCAGTTCATACAGACAATGAGAGGGGTTGGTGAGTTAAATAATTAATGTGGTTGATTAATGGGCCTGGTTTGGCTCTGTTATCACTATTACTTATTAAATTGATTTTGCCATGAATATTTGAGGGAAAATGTCCTAAATCTATAAAATAAGGAATTAATTAATTAATGGAGCTGAGGTTTTTACAAACAGATGCTCAGAGTCTTGGGTTTGATGCAGGGGGAGCATGTTCTGGAAATCTCCAAGTGAAGTGAGAGCTGAAGGTTGAATAGGAATGGCTTGGGGGAAGGGGAAAGGATGGGAGGCCAGAGGGAATGTCGTGTGCAAAGGCCCTGAGGCCACAAGGAATGGCACACACATGGAGGAAGTTGGGAGTTTCCAGAAACCAGTGATATGAGGCCAGGAAGGGTGACAGGAAAGAGGTGGCCCAAGACAAGAGGACTGGACTTTGTCCTTGGGGAAGCAAGGACTTCTGAAGAATAGTGGGGCCGAAGCCAGGTGTGGTGGTGCCTGCTGTAGTCTCAGCACAGTGGAGAAGGTCATGCTTCAGATGGCCAGAGCATGGCTTCACAGAAGAAGGGCTTCCAGGGAGGACCTAAGGAAACAGGGAGGGAACCCTGAGAACCTCTGGAAGGAAAGGGCTTTAACAGAGGTGACAGAAGGTGCAAAGGCCTGGGGTCTTTGGTGCTGGGAGACAGAGTTCAGTAAGATGCTTCTGGGTAAGAGACTTGAAAAGGCATAGGTGGTGAGAAGCCGGTCTGCCAGGCTGCGAGGGCACCCAGGGCTCTCATTTGGTGCGACATGGGGGCCACACCTGGGATGGGAGCAGCGGCCAGCTGTGACTGAATTTCCTTTAAAAGGACTGCAGTGGCCACTCGAGAGTGGGGCGTGGGGCCACAGAGGGGGTGGGGCTGGTGGCCACAGTCCAGGCAAGCGATGGTAGCACATGTAAGTGGCCAAGGTCACATGCATCCCGGAAACCCCAGTGTGCTCTGGAGGGGTGGGGAGGTGAGGGCCGCTGAGTGTCCCAGTGTCCTCAGTTTCCTGCCTAGGCCGCTGTCCTGATCGCCCTCCTGGCTCTGGCCATGTCACCTGGGGCCAATCTCTGGGGCAGGCACTCCGCCGCCAGGGCGCTGTGCCCACCCCAGGGCCCGAGGGGAAGTGGACAGGAAGCAGGAGGAAGCTCGGAGCAATCCCAGTGTCCTAGCTCCTCTGTTCCCAGCAGAGGGCGGATTTCCGGACCTGAATGGCCGGAAAGGCTGGGATGGGACACCTCACCCGGGAAGGGAAGGGAGCCCCACCGGCCCTTGCCCTACAGCCACCGGACAGATAGGTGGTCCAAGGCTTAGGAAGCTTCTGCTTCAGAGGGCAGCTTGAGGGACAGTTGCTAGAGGTCAGGAAGGACTTCCCCAAGGCCTTGTCAGCAGCCAGGAACCCCAGAATGTCAAGACTGACATCTCAATGAGGAGCCCCTGGCCTCAGGTGCTGGGGATCCTATAATATTTATTTTTTAGCTCAGCTTTATTTTGTGTAGATATTAAGCTCCTACTTTTCGTTGTTGGTTTTGTTTTGGTTTTTTGAGACAGAGTCTCCCTATGTATGTAGTTCAGGCTAGCCTCGAATTTACAGTGATCCTCCTGCCTCAGCCTCCCAAGTGCTGAGATTATATCCAGTTTAGGCTCTTGTATTTGAGCAAATACTTCCCTAAGGTCCAACCTTCCCCCACTAGGTTGCAGTCTGAGTTGACAAACACGATGGTTGTGGCTATGATGGGCTATGACATCCCTTCAAACTCCTGAGCTTGTGGAATGTGCCACGTGCTCTGTTGGGGACTGGTCGTTTGAGATGACAGAGACAAAGCCTGCACCCTGCTGGCAGCATCTGATACTGTCCAGTTAAATAAACGCAAAGCAGTCATTTCAGGGTGGGGTTGGAAACCCCAGGAGAGTGAAGCGGGCCTGGGGAAAGTGTGGAGGAGGAAAGGTGTTCCGGGTGGGTGGTCTGGGAACGCTTCTCAGAGGAGGTGACTTTAAGCAGAGCCCTGAACAAAAAGGAGTGAGGAGCAGGCCACATGATGATCTGGGCAGGAATAGTCTAAGCCTGGCATTCTGAGCAAGTGCAAAGGGCCTGTGGCAGGAATGAGCAGGCAAGAAGGCTGATGTGGCTGGGGCAGAAGGGCCTGGGACATGCGGTGGAGGAGTGGCAAGATAGGTGGTTGGAAACTGCTGGCCCTCTCAGGACTTTCAGGCAAAGGAGTGTGTGGCCTGGGCTATGCCTGTGTTCCAGCTTAAGAATGGCACCCCTTTACTTGGGTGATGATTACGCAGCCATGAAGGGGAAGATAAATTTTGTTCTTCCAGAGATGGGAGGAAGCTGGGCGTGGTGTCACACGTCTGTAATCCCAGCACTCAGGAGGCTGAGACAAAGGGATAGTTGAGAGTTCGAGACCAGCCTGAGCTACAAAGCGTGCTCAAGGCTGGCCTGAACTGCAGAGCGAGACCCTGTCTCAAAAAGACAAAAACAAGAGATGGGAGGGCTGGGTATGTGGCTTGGAGGTTTGTCCAGAATGCGTGAGACTCTAGGTTCATCCCCAACTCCACACCCATACACATGAGAAAGAATTTTAACCAGGCATGGCAGCTTGTATCTATACAGTTGGGAGCTCCTTAGCAGGCTGAGGCAGGAGAATCTCTTGGACCCAGGAGTTTGAGGCCAGCCTGGGCAAATCAGCAAGACCCCTATTATTGAGAAAGGGGGTGCAGAGGCAGAAGCCCTCCCTGCCTGGTTGGGAGTGGTGTGCAAGTGATACGTGTATGCCTGGTGTGCACCACCATGAGGAGCCTTGGTTGTGACCTTAGGTTCTGCCTGGAGGCAGAAGGGAAGCAACAGAGATGAGCGGACCTGGGATGCTGGCCAGGAGGCCCCCAGTGCTCCTGGGGTACTTGCGTGGCTGGGCTGGGCAGGCGGCACCTGGAGAGGGGTGGCCAGGGTCCATCCAGAAGCACAGTCCCAGGTTTCTGGCCAGACTTGGTGTGTCTGGCGTCAGGCAGAGGTTTTGGCCACAGCCACAGAAGCACGCGGCAGAAGACGACAGCAACAATGTCAGCAGAGATGGGAAGATGCCCGGAGACAGCTGCGACGCGCCCGGGATGCCTTCAGACTTCTGAGGGCGCCGTCTGGGTCTCCGGGTTGGTGCGGCAGGGCCGGGGCCAGGGAGGCACTTAGGGCGCAGCTGGGGGACATGGCTCCTGGCGGCCCTCACGGGAGGGAATGCGTTCCGCACCCTGGAGAAATAGCCACCTCGGGCCTTGCCGGGCTCCACCCGGAAAACAGGGGAATCATCCTGCGTCTTCTGGGTGCCAGCCCGAGGAGAGAAGACCGTGCCCATGGGGCCTCCAGGGCTTGAAGTCAGGGCCCGGGAGCAGGAGCAGCAAACCAGGAGACCATGGAATCCCGGTGATTAGACCCGTGTTACACATGCGACATTCATGACTCCTAGAGACAGCTCCATTAAGTGGAGCAGTCTTATTTCTGATTTACCAAAACCCCGGCTCAGAGAGGTGGTGGCACTTGCCCAGGGCTGCACAGCCAGGCCAACAGACTAGCAAGTGCTATGGCTTCAGCATGAGCCCTCTGGGCCTTGAGGACCAGGTCCTCCCTGCAGGCGGGTAGGCACAGGCTGAGGACTGGGGCTGTGCAGGGCGGGGAAAACTCACCTGTCTTCTTTCCTTGCAGGGCCTCAGGCGAGCAGGAGGCCTCCGGGGACTACGTGAAGGTAGGAAGGCGGGGTGGGGGGTGGGGGCGGTGCTTAGAGCCTGTGCTGCCGGGCCACGCCCACTCTCCCAACCTCATTGGGAGGCTCGGGGCCTGGGCTCACCTTCGGCAGCTTCTTTCCTGGAAACCCCATAATCAGCTGCCAATGGATGGGATCCCAGGGTGTCTCCCTGAACCTGGGGCCTCTGCACTTTATTTAATTTTGACCTAAGATCTCAGTAAAGTGCCTGGGCTGGGCTCAGATTTTCAATCCTCCTGCCTCAGACTCGCAGAGTGCTGGGATTACAATGCTGGGCTGGGACACTCAGCTTCATCCAGTTGTTAAGCCTTTGCTGTATGCTGGAGCAATTGGGGGCGGCAGGAAAGGACTTTCACTGGGGACAGTGGGTACAGCTCAGACCCATCTCAGGCTTACTTCCTTCTGGGCACTGGGAGCTTTGCAAATGTGGTTTTGCAATAAGCATATAATGGTGACAGTGCTCAATGACATTTTACATGCAGACTGTGAGCTCTGTGCTGGCTGCTGGCTGCATGAACGAAGTCAGACTTCTTCCTCAGCAGGCCAGCAACGGGTGCTGTGTGCCCCTGTGTGCCCGCTCACAGCCACACAGCTCCCACAGGGCAGAGCTGGGCTTGCAGATGCCGAGGCTCAAGGCAGTGTCCTAGGCCTTGTACCCCCCGGGCTGGCCTGGAGCTCAGTTCTGGGTACAATACAGAGGTCAGGGTAGGCACTGAGCCCAATGCCCAGAGGGCGGCCAGCCCGGGTGGGGCCAGGACGGAAGCATATAGTGGCTTGGGCAGTGCGCCGGATGCAAGCCTCGGTCCTGGGTGTGGACTTCACGCATGTGAAGTGGGGTCACGGTGGTGCCTCCAGCCTGTCCCCACCACCCCCAGCAGGTTCTGGCAGGGCGCTGGGGAGGAAGAACCCAGGAAGGCTTCCCGGAGGAGGAAGCATAGGAGCCAGGCCCCTGTAGTTGGCCAGCAACGTGCACTGTTACCTCTTGAATGAAAAGCTAGAGCAGGGCAGAGGGACTGGAGGGGGTCCAGGCCCTGTCAGTCAGGGCAGGTGGAGGGTGTGTGGAAGTCAGGCCCCAGCTCCTCTTCCAGAGCCGTAGACCACAAGGGAGGGACTGAAGCCAGTGGGCAGGACACATGGGCCACGTGTCCCCACCCCACCAACCCTAGCTGCCATGCAAGGTAGTGAGATCCCTGAGGATTGTCAGCTTTTTATTTTTCTCTGGGTTTATGGTATAGATTTTTTAACTTATAATGGAAATAACACCTATTCACTGGAACTGATTAAACAACCCCCTAAAGACTAAAATCAAAGTCATGTTAGTCTTATTTTTTGAGGGCTGGGAGATAGCTCAGTGGCATAGCACCTGCCTGGTAAGCACAAGGTCCTGAGTCCGATTCCTGTACCAAAATAATAATAAATAAAAAGACCTAGTTTTATTGTTTGAGCTCCAACAAGGGCTGGAATCAATAGTCAGTTTCCAAAACTGCAACCTGAAGAGCTGGCTTCTGGAACCCTGAGTTTCCCAAACTGTGTCGGGAACACTTTGGCTCTAAAATTCCAAGACGACAGATTTGTAGCCTCCAGGCTCAGAGCTTCAGGTATTTTTACAGGAAATAAATACCAGGATCTAGAGAGGTGGACCCAGCTGACAGAGTCCGAAGGGCCTGGGTGCCAGGCCTCCAAAGAGTCTTATGAAAGAACCTAGGATGAGAAGTCCAGGCTGGGAGACCCTAAGCTGGAAAGCAGCAGTGGGCATTTGCCTGGCACTTACTATTTGTTTGTTTGTTTGTTTTGGACACAAGGTCTCACTATGGAGTTCAGTTTGGCCTTGAACTCACCAGGTAGCCCAGGCTAGCCCTAAACTGTTAGCAATCCTCCTGCCTCGGCCTCCTAAGTGCTGGAATTACAGGTGTGTGCCACTACACCTCTCTGAGCACTTTGTGCCTGGCAACTTCCACTCTGGCTTTCAGCCAACACTTAAGAGTTCCCTGAGGTCACACAAGTATTAGATGTGTGTGATGTGTGTTCCAGATACTTCTGCAAATGAGCAGATAGGGGTCCCAGAGAAAGGGGGGGGTGCACCAACACTTGGGGGACAGACAAGATGAATCCGGTTGGCACTCTGACCACGGGGCTTCCCGGACACTCAGGACCCAAGTCAGCCAGACGGATGCGATCCGGAACAGAGATGAGAAAACTCGAGTCTCCGGGAGATTTCCCGAGACCACAAAGGATTGGGTCCAAAACACACAGCGATTTTTTCCCTCTAGCTTTGGATATGATTTCATTCAAAGTCCCTGCCTGCCCAGGGTCCTGGAGGGGAGCGGGCAGCTGGGGAGTCCGGAGACCCCCATCACCAGCGCACCTATCCCTCCTGCACCCTGCGGCCCCCGTGACAGCCCCCTCAGCAGCCCTCAACCCCGCGCCCCGGCTCCCGGCGCCCGGAGCGAGTGCGGGACCGGAGCGCAGGGGGCGCGGGCTAGGAGTGGGGGGCGGAGGGAGGAACAATGGCCCCCTCCCCTCCCCGCCGGCCGGAGGGTGGGGTCTCCCCGCCCCGCCTCCCCGCTCCTCCCCCGCCCAGGCGATGAGGTAATCGCGCCGCCGAGAGGCAGCGCAGCCGGTGCCCAGCCGGCTGGTCCCGCGCCCCTGCCCGCCGCCGCCCCCTGCCCGCCGCCCGGCCGGCCGCGCCATGGCCGAGCGCTGCAGCCTGTGGAGCGCTCTGTCCGCCGCCGCCTGCTGCTTCTACCGCGGCTCCTTCGTGCAGGTGCAGGTGAGGCGGCCCGACCTCCGGCCGGGACCGGGACAACCCCGCCGCGCCCGGGCACCGGGACAACCCCACCGCGCCGCTCCGGAGCCGTGCAGGGCTGCGGCGGGAGGGGCGGGGTCGCCGGCCTCGCCTGGGGCGCCCCTCGGGTGCGGACGCTGCGGGGCGCGGGTGCAGGCGCTCCGTGACTCGGGGCTGCGGGGGCCGTGGGTGCTGCCTCCCCTGCGGGAGGAGCGCGGCTGGGCTCGGGCGCCGGGAGGCTCGTGCGTCCTCCAGCGGGCACCGGGGCTCCCGAGGCTGACCCTCGCCACCCGGTCCCCATTGTACCGGGGCGCGGGTCCGGTGTCTGAAGTGGGGCGCGGGACGCCGGGGGCTGCAACGAGTGCCCGGGCTGGGGCCGGCGCTCCTGCCCCGCTGCTGCCCCCGAGGCGGCTCGGGCGTGCTCGGGGCGCGGGTCCCCGGTCCAGCCGCAGGGCAGCGCAGGAGCGCCGGCGGGGGCGAGAGGGTTAAACGGAAGGGGGTGGGGGGAGGACCCGGACCCCGCCTCTCTGCAGAGCATCCTCGGGGACGCCTCAGCCCGTCGGGAAACCTGCGGGAGCCGGAGCGGGCGGCCAGTCGCGGGCTAGAGGAAAGGGGTTAAGACCCCGATCGGGGTCTCCGCGCTCTGCGTCTCGCGCGCCCCAGGAGACGCCCCGCACGTCACCCCTGCGCTGCCCCGGGCTCACACACGCTCCGAGCCCGCCTGAATGACGGCCGCGCCGCCGGGAGCGCAGTATCTGCGCCGGCCAATCAGGCACACGCAGGCCGGGAGCAGTGAGATCATTTCTAGCCAATAGCAGCGCGCCGAGCGCAGGGATGCTGCATTCGCACCCCCCAACTCTTAGGAGCTGGGGACCCCCAGTTTGGGGACGAGGTGGAGGCCACAGGTCCCCTAGGGGTGCCACCCCGCGCCATGTGGAGGACCAAGTGGAACTCTCCCAAACTCTGCGACCGCTAGTGAGGGCTGGAAAAGGAGCTCTGTATGCCCGTCCCCTTGGACCATTCAGCTACCCAGGCCCAGAGAGGGGGAGTGACTAGTTGAAGGTCACACAGTGGCAGAGTCTTGGGGCCAGGCTCGAAAGAACGCAGCTTCCTTTCCTTCTGTGTCCGCTTGTCCCGCCAGCCCCAGCTGTGGAACTGGGGGAGAGCGAGGGCGCGCTCTGTCAGGAGGACCCTGAAAAGCTGGGTGCTGGTTCCCCTTCACCCTGCACCTCCTGCCTTTCTTTCTGCAGGCCTGGCATCCCGTGTGATATAATAAGGGAAGCCTAGGCCTGCGTCAGCCTTGAGCTTGAGAAGTAGGGGGCTAGGGACCACCAAGAGCAGGGACCCTTGGAGAAGTGTGAGGATGCCTCTCAGCTCAGCCTGGGGCCTCTCTGCCCCTCCTCAGTACCAGCTTCTGCTGGGCACCTGTGCAAGCCACCCACGCCGCCATCTGTCCCCAGAGCCCTGCAGGCTCCTCAAAGGCCATGTTTTCACGGGGTCACTGCCAAGCTGCTCCCACCAGCCTGGCCACTGCAGCAGTGTCTGATGGTCCTCCCAGGAACTTAACCTGGACCCTGACCACTTCCCACACCTCATTAACAGCCATTGAAACGGCCCTTCCTCTCCCTCTCCCCCTCCCCGCTCTGCCATTGCCCATGATGCCAGGCACTCTCTGCAGCCTTCCAGCCTGCCCCAGTCCTGGGCCATTCTGCTGTGACTGTACTCTGGCTTCCAGGTGACCCTCAGACTCCCAGGGCAACCATGAAGCCTGGACGCTCCTGTCCTTGCCACCCACAGCCTCAGCCCTTGGCTCTGCCCAGAAGGCTCCAGTTTTACCGCTATAGTCCCTGCTGCCCCCCCCCCACCTCTTTCCAGGACCCTGGGCCTCAGTCAGCACCACCTTCTCTGGGAAGGCACCAACCCCACCGCCGTGGGATGGGGGCTCAAAGTGCACCTGTGAACATTCCGAAGGTGCAGGACTGATTGTCGGCACCTGGATGGGCTCCCCTGGGACAGAGGACTGTCCTGGTCACCGTAGGGCCTCTGCAGCAACACAGTACTTAGTGAAGGCATGGGGTCAGAGGTCCTAGCCACCCCTGAGCTGGGGATCAAGGTGTTGGTCAGGGAACCCAAGGTGCTGTGGGAAGAGAGGGCCCAGGCAGGAATCTGCGGGCCTGGGGAGCTCTGGGGAGCTGAGGAGTGGGCGCTGGACTGTGGTGCTCTGGGGAGCAGGGGCTGTGGGGTGAGACTCCCCTGTGCTGCTTCTCTGCTGGACCAGCTCTGGGGTCTGCCTGTCCTGGAGCAGCCATCTTCAGGGGCTGGGGTTAGGGGAAGGCACGAATGTTGCATGTCCTTGGAGTGACAAGATGCCTGTGGGGACACAGGGTGTCTGTGAGGACACCTGCAGCGCTCCACAGTGCCGTACCCCCACCCTGGCCAGCCACTGAGGCAGGCCCTGCCCCTGTACCCATCCGACTGAGGGGGAAGTGGAGGCCCAACAATTCCCATGGCCCATGAGGGCGGAGCTGGGCTGGGCTCGACGGGCAGTGTACCTGACAGCGGGGTTCCCTTCCTCCTGGCCTCAGGGCTCCCGAGATTGGATGACCGCTGATGCCTGACCTCTGGGAACCTGGAGAGTCCTTGGACAGGTGGAAAAGTAGCACCCAGGGGGTTATCTAATGAGCGGCCTTGGGCTTCCTCGTTGGGCCGCAGTTTCCCCATCTGGCAAGGATTACTTTCGAGGCAAGGAGGAGGGACCTTGAGAATTGCAAATTAAGATGTCCCCAGGGTCCCCTGTCCTTGCGCCTGGCTGCTTCCCCATCCTTCTCTGTACAATTAATTCACCATCCCAGAATGTGTCTCTGTCCGTCCAGCTCTGTGCTGGTCTTTGTCTTGGCCTGTGGTACCTGCCACCTCCCCTCCCACGTACACCTGTGGAAATCCTCTCTCCCCGACCTCAAGATCAGTTTGGTGTCCCTAGTGTCTGAGGCCGTCTGGCCATCTCCTCCAGGAAGCCCTCCCAGTCCTCTCCACGCTGCCCCATGGAGTGGCCCCCCTAAGAGCCACCGGCTCTCTGCCGCTGTCCAGCGCCGTGGTGCTGACCGCAGGCGCTCACAGGCCGTGTGTGCCTGGCCTCTTCCTCAAGCGCTTCCTGTGGACACAGCCTGGTTTGTCCATCACCACGTACACCCCTGGCACGTAGTGTAGGATGACGGATGCGGCGGGCATGGTTTAGTGGCATGAGTGGAGATTGCCTTGCCCCAGCCGGGTCCGGCACCCGTGAGTGACAGCCCAACATCCCAGGAGAGGAGGGAGGGGCCTGCAGGGGAGCGGAGTTTGGGAGGGAAGGAAGAGCAGCCGGGAGGCTGAGGCCAACTGCTTCCTCTCTCGCCCACCCAGTTCTCCAAGGAGAAGTACATCCTGGACTCCTCGCCAGAGAAACTGCACAAGGAGCTGGAGGAAGAGCTGAAGCTCAGCAGCACAGACCTCCGCAGCCACGCCTGGTACCACGGCCGCATCCCCCGCGAGGTGAGCTTGCCCGCTGCCTACGCTGAGGCTCCCCAGGCCCTGGCTCCAGCCAGCAGAGGGGCTCTGATTGTGGCTGGGGATGCCCAGTCTGAGTGGACTGGGCTGACTTCCTCGTACTGAGCCTCAGTGTCCAGTCTGTGAGGTGGAGGAGACTTGGTACCTGCCTCAGGGTCATGGGGAGATGAAGTGGAAGAAGCTAGGGAAAGCACTTAACCCTTTGTCTGGCTCACATGTGCTGGGTGAACGCTGGCTGTGTGATTACTACTTCCACCGGCGCCAGCCCGCACCAGCTCCGTCCTTTCACACCGTAACTCTGAGCCTCTGGCTCAGTACCTGGGTTGTCGTGTCCCTGGTCCCAGGCTTAGAGGGCAGATGTGTGTGTCCACTGCCCCCCCCATCCTGGGTCTAGTTGTGGTGTCCCCTGCTGGTCCTGAGTTAGCACCATGCCCATCTGCACCTCCTGCAGGTCTCAGAGACGCTGGTGCAGCGCAACGGTGACTTCCTCATCCGGGACTCACTCACCAGCTTGGGCGACTATGTGCTCACGTGCCGCTGGCGCAACCAGGCCCTGCACTTCAAGATCAACAAGGTGGTGGTGAAGGCAGGCGAGAGCTACACCCACATCCAGTACCTATTTGAGCAGGAGAGCTTCGACCACGTACCTGCCCTGGTGCGTTACCATGTGGGCAGCCGCAAGGCTGTGTCAGAGCAGAGCGGTGCCATCATCTATTGCCCAGTCAACCGCACCTTCCCGCTGCGCTACCTCGAGGCCAGCTACGGCCTGGGCCCAGCAGGTGGCAAGGCTGCCAGCCCCGCCAGCCCCTCGGGGACCAAGGGCAGCCACATGAAGCGACGCAGCGTCACCATGACAGATGGGCTCACCGCCGACAAGGTCACCTGCAGCGACAGCTGCCCCACCAGGTCAGCTGGGACCCCGTACAGGGTCTTGCGATGCAGTGGGCGTGTCTGTGATGAGCGTGCTGGGGGAGGGGAGCCCAGCCCACAGAGCTGGTCACTCTCCATGACAGTCAGCATCAGGGGACAGGGCAGCCTTAGGCTGGCTGCTCGGAGGTTGGGGACAGGTGTGGGGTTTGCTGGCTGGGTGTCCTTGGCTGTCCCTCATCTCCTTGTATCCTCCCTCACTCCAGTGGCCCTCCACTGCAGAGGGGGCCCCCGAGTGCTGGCCTGAGCCAAGGGCCTGGTCTTGGTGCCAATCACCAAGGCATGTATGTCACCAGGCCATCACACACAGCAGTGGACAGCGGCCATTGCTTGGGGACTGGACGGTTCTCAGTGACATTGTAATGACACCTGTTGCCCCTGGACTGGGTAAGACCAGGCATGGTTCCTGAGGCCTATGGTGCCTGGCCCTGTGCTGAGTGCCATCCATGCCCACTCTGGTCAGTTCCTACCCCAGACCAGCTGGCTGTACCCCATTCACGGAGGAAAAAATGGGCTTAGAGCCGGGGAAGTCGATTGCTAGCAAGTGGTAGGATCAAGATTTGAACCCAAGTGTGTGGACTGCAGTCTAACTTCCCTAATCTCTGAGGCTGTTTGCAAAGAGGTCGCTGTCCATTGCCACCAGCATCTAGCTGGGCCTTTGCTACCCCCTCCCTGGGCCTGGATGGATGTTATCAGCAAGAAATTAATGATGGGTACCAGTGAGCAGCAGCCACTTGGCCTGTGGTTTGGAGCCAGTGAGTGTGTGGTGCCAGGATCCATGGGACACATATGCCTGAGGCAGGCAGACTGTAGGAGCAGCCAGGAGGGACAGTTTGACTGCCCTGGCTTTCCCAGAGTGCCCTCCCTTCCTGCTAGCCCTTTCCCCAGACAGTTCAACAAGTTCCACTGGGTAGATTCCCCAGGGAAGGAACAGTTGTGCAGGTTGTGGACTGCCCAACGCTCCTGTGGTCCCCATCCCAAGGGTAGTGGAGAGAGGCTAGCGTCCATCCTGCCCTCTACTTATTATGTTGAGGGAGGCACTGTGTCTATGTTGAGAATGGCTGCAGTTATGAACTCGCACAAAGGTGACTTGTTGGGTGGCCGAGTTCTAGCCTGTCTGTCCCTTCTCATCCTTCTGGGGACAGGAGAGACCTCGAGGGGACCAAGAAGCTGTGGCTTGGTGGGTGTCCCCAAGCTTTGTGTTCATAGGCTGGTCTCAGGTGGGTGGGGGTGCCAGGTCAGGACTGAAAGAACAAGACAATGCGTGACACTGATTCTGAACCACACACTGGCCACGGAGGTGACCCGCTGTGCTGAGGCTCAGCCCTTCCTGGCAGCTTCTGCTTTTGGTCTGTCTGCTGAGAGATGAACTCAAGAATCTCCAGGCCTTTTCTGCCTGTGAAGTTCATAGGCACAGGTGTGGGGGAGGGTCCCAGAGACAGGCTGAGGCCCCAAATCTTGGGCTGCACCTCACAAAAGCATCCGCCCACAGCACATCCCTGCCCCAGCCCCGGGACTCCATCCGCAACTGCGCCCTCAGCATGGACCGGATCCCGGACCTGCACTCACCCCTGCCCCCCATCTCCGAGAGCCTCAGCTCCCCTGCCTACAGCACAGGTACAGTGGAGATGGGAGGGGCCCAGTACTTGGTGGATTCTGGTTCCTTGGTGGCTTTTGTTACCTGTGTGTCTGGATGGATGTTTCTGCCTCTTTTCTGAGAGCAGCAGCCTGCAGGAATTTACTCAGAAAAACTGGACATGGTGGGGCTCACCTGTAATCCCAGCATTTGGGAGGCTGAGGCAGGAGAATCAACACTGAGTTGGAGGCAGGCTGGGTTAAGGCCAGCCTGAGCTATACATGAGGCTTGAGTCTCCGTACTGTAACAGGTGCTTACACCGAAAGGCTCTGCTCCATTGGCCAAGTCCCCATGGCTTTGGTGTGACTTAGTGTATCCATCTCTGGTTCCAAACCTGGCTCCAAACAAGGTAGCCATACCTTTTTTTCAATAGTTGGGGATCTAGCTCAGCAAGCACAACTGCCTGCCTGACAAGTGCAAGGTCCTGAGTTCAATTCCCCACACTGCCCCCCCCCAAAGTTCACAGCATAGTTAAAATTGAAAAGTACAAAGGGCTGGGGAATCTAGCTCAGTGGCACAGTGTCTGCCTGACAAGTGCAAGGTCCTGAGTTCAATTCCCTGTGCCCCCCTCAAAAAAACATTGCAAAGTACAGAGCACTGTTTGGGTTTTTTTTTCCTAGTACTAGGAATCAAACTAAGGGGCTCTCTACCACTGAGCTACATCCTCAGTCCTTTTTATTTTTTGAGTCCAAGAGGATCGTGTTAGGTTGCTCATGCTGGGCTTGAATTTGCAATCCTCCTGCCTCAGCCTCCCACAGTGCTGGGATTACAGGGGTGCACCGCCATGCCCAGGTGTGGTTCCTTATACATACGCAAAAAGTTTCTACTGTAGGAACATGCCCCACTTCATTGCTGGTTAAAAAAAAAAAAGACTTTTCAATTGGCCATTTTGTCTAGGAGGCGGGCAAAGTCTTGAAGGCAGCAGTCCTGGGGGAACCTTTTCCTGGGGGGTGGGAGTGCTCTGTTGGAGGATTGCTGTCTCTGCTGCTCACCACAAATTCCGCTCTAAACACAGGGCCATTGACTTGGTCATAAGTATGGAATTACCTGCAAGACAATGTATTCAGTGTAAACGTTAAAACTCCTTACCGGCTGAGCATGGTGGTACACACACCTGTAGTCCCAGCACTTGGGAGGCTGAGGCAGGAGGGTAGCCATTGAGTTCAAGGCCAGTCTGGGCTACCAAGTGAGTTCAAGGCCAGCCTGAACTGCATAGGGAGACCCTGTCTCAAAAGAACAAAACAAAATAAAACTCATTACCAGAAACGATTTATGGAACAATCTCCAAATAACATGGCAGAGTCAAGTAGCCCAGAGGTTGACATTTAAATCCTAGCTCTCCCACTTGCAGGCTGAGTGACCTTAGGCAGGTCACTTAGACTCTCTGAGCTTTAGCTTTCACCTCCATAGAATAAGAATCACGGAAATACTTCCTCCCCGGGATGCAGGGATAGGTAAATGGACTAAGTGCCAAGAAGGTTCTGTGGGCATTAAGAGCTCAGTGCCTTCCACCTGTGGTTTCAATTTTGTTCTGTGGTGTTGGGATGGAACTAGGCCCTCAGAAATGTCAGGCAAGTGATCTGCCATTGAGCTATACCCCAGTTATTGCCTTATATGCTTATTTTTATTCTTTATTTTTTGGCACTGGGAATCGAACTTTGGACCTTGCTCTTGCCAGGCAGTCACTTGTACCACTGAGCTACATCCCCAGCCTGTGCTTGTTTTTCTTCATTTTGTCACCCTGGGGATGGAGCCCAGGGCTTTCCCACTGGCATACACCCCCAGATCATTTTTCATTTTCATTTTTACTTTGAAAGAGGATCTTGCTAAGTTTTTAAATGGCCCAGCCTGGGCTTCAACTCGAAATCCTCCTGCCTCAGCCTCCCAGAGCGCTGGGATCGCAGGGGTGCAGCCTCACCCCCGATTTGTGCTGATGCCTTTAGTATCCTTGACTGGTGTTATCTCCAGTAAGTGGCCAGCTCCGGGCACACATGCACCGGGCAAATCGCTGCTGCTCATTCACTGCACAGCAGTCCCGCAGAAGCCCTGGCTCCTGCAGGTGCTTGGCGTCCCCCGGGGGACCTCCTCCAAGTGGCTCCATGGCCCCCAGGTGCAGAAGTTCAGGGAGGTGCCAGGGCCTCAGAGTCACTGAAGACTGGGCGTCTCCACCCACAGGGGAGGCAGGCGTCACCCCCATGTGGCGAGCAGGGTCCAGGGACTCCACTCCTGCACGGTGGTAACCGGTCCCCTGTCTCCTCCCCGCAGTCACCCGCGTCCACGCCGTCCCTGCAGGCCCCTCCGCCACTGCGCCGCCCGCCTCTCCCGTCGCCCGCCGCTCCAGTGAACCCCAGCTGTGTTCCGGAAGTACCTCAAAGCCCCTCGGTGAATCAGACAAGGCCCCCCACGCCAGCCCCAATCACAGCCTCGGCAAGGCCTCCCCATCGCCCTCGCTCAGCAGCTACAGCGACCCGGACTCTGGTCACTACTGCCAGCTGAAGCCCCCTGCGCGCGGCAGCCGCGAGTGGGCCGCGGCCGAGGCCTCAAGCCGGCAAGCACGGAGCTACGGGGAGAGGCCTAAGGAACTATCGGAAAGCGGGGCCCCCGACGGGGACAGGGGCAAGGGCTTCACTGCGCCCGTCGTGGAAGCCACCTCCTCCTTCAACCCCGCCACCTTCCAGTCGCTGCTGATCCCCAAGGAAAACCGGCCCCTGGAGGTGGGGCTGCTGCGCAAGGTGAAGGAGCTGCTGACCGAGGTGGACGCCCGGACGCTGGCCCGGCACGTCACCAAGGTCGACTGCCTGGTAGGTGCTGGCGGTGCCCTGCAGCGGCTTGGGACAGGAGTCAAGGTGGTGAGGGGCTGGCACCCGAGTTCCCCAGCTCGGCGAGTGGGCCTGAATCATGGCTGTCCTTTCCTGCCACGGACTCTGGGCTGCCCGGTGGGCCTCTCTTTTCTCCTTTTATTTAGTGGTACGGGGGGTTGAGTCTTGGCCCTTTCCACAGAGCTATATCCAAATGTTTTATTTTGAGACAAGGTCTCATTTAATTGCTAAATTTGCCCAGGTTGTGCTGGAACTTGACAGCCTCCTGCCTCAGTCCCAGAATGCTGTGCTCATTCATGAGCGTGCACCATCACACCTGGTTTCTTTTCTTCTTTAAAAAAAAAAAAAAGGGCAGGCAACCTGGGAATGGTGGCACACACTTTAATCCCAGCTCTTGGGAAGCTGAGGCAGGAGGAACACCGTGAGTTTGAGACCAGCCTGAGCTACATAGCAAAACCCTATCTCAAAATTATTGATAAAAAGAGAAAACCCCATGCTGGGTGCCTGGGTCACTTAGAGAGACCCTGTCTCAAAATAAAAAAGGCTGGGCGCACACACACACACGACGTTCTCAGTTTGGCACTGGAGTTGGGCAGCCCTGAAACACAGTGGTTTCACTCTTGCCCCGCGCCGCACGGGTCCACAGACCCGCAAAGCCCGGCTCTCCGCCCCCACGCCCCCTTGTGGAAGAATCGCAAAATCCCTCCTGGCCAGAAGTCAGTGTGCGGACGTGTGCTGTGCAGCGAGTCCTTGGCCAGCTAAGGACACCAGTTCTCTCGGCGCCCCGGTTTCTCCCTCGTGGGCCGGGAGGAGCTGATTATCTAGTTACCCTGGTCTCAGAGCTCAGGAAACAGAGGAATCGAGAGTGAGACGTTGCTCCCTGAAGAGCCCCAGCAGGAAGGGAGGAACTTCCGTGGCCTCTTCCTCCCTGGCCTCAAGGCTGCCCTCTGGAATACAGGCGTTCTAGTCCTTAACCCTAGCTTAATATTTAACGCGTAAGGCACGCTGGGCGGTTCCCCGCTTATACCCCATTTCACAGATGGGGAAACTGAGGCCCGCTCAGAAAGGTAGACTTGCTCCGTGCCCGACGGTTAGCGGTGGAGCTGGGATTCAAACCGGCCTCCCAGCCGGCTACCCGCTTGGATAGAGGTCACGGACTCCCAAAGGGCTTGGGCCAGCCCTGACAGGAAATTAATCAGCCCTCTGGGCGTCCTTGCAGGTTGCTAGGATACTGGGCGTTACCAAGGAGATGCAGACCCTAATGGGAGTCCGCTGGGGCATGGAACTGCTCACCCTCCCCCATGGCCGGCAGCTCCGACTAGACCTGCTGGAGAGGTAAGGCCAGCGCCGTCCCAGAGGGCGTATGGGGACTCTGGCTGCCTCGCGCCTTCGGCC
Source organism: Dinomys branickii (assembly GCA_004027595.1). NCBI lineage: Eukaryota > Metazoa > Chordata > Mammalia > Rodentia > Dinomyidae > Dinomys > Dinomys branickii. Next base: position 27,692 of record PVLD010022420.1, read on the forward strand.
GTGGCCCTTGGCGAGGGGGACTTTCGGCCTGGCCCCTGGAGGTTCTGGCCACGCCTCCCATCCCCATCCAGATGGCCAATCGCGACCTCTCAGTGTCCTGCTCAAAGCATTCCTTCTTTCCTGAAGACTGAGGGTTTTATCTCCGGATCCTCCGTGTGCGTGCCCTGTGCATCAGCGTTGGCCCCGCCCATCATTTCTGACCTCTCTTCGCTCATTCTTAAAATAGCTTTGCTGAATGAATTCCGCTCATCAATCACAAGCCCCACCTCCTGGCGTCCTGGTCCCGCCCCTTATACTGACCAATCAGAAGCCCCTAGCCTTGCTTTCCCACATTTTGGCCGCGCCCCCGATGCCTGGATTCTTCGCAAGTTCTCGGCGATGCGCCCCTCCGCGCCCGGTGACAGGCTGTGGCAGGGGCCCCCTGTCCTTGGTCCCGCCCCCTGACCCACCTGCGCCCACAGGTTCCACACCATGTCCATCATGCTTGCGGTGGACATCCTGGGCTGCACGGGCTCCGCGGAGGAGCGCGCGGCGCTGCTGCACAAGACCATCCAGCTGGCCGCCGAGCTGCGGGGGACCATGGGCAACATGTTCAGCTTCGCCGCCGTCATGAGCGCCCTGGACATGGCCCAGGTACCGAGGGGCCCTCTGCTAGACCGCTCGGAAGAGGGAGCGCGGCCCTTGAGGGCGGCCGTGTGAAAAGAGGAAGAGCTTGTGAGTTTCTAGGCGCCGCTGGCGAGAGAGTAACCAGGGGAACCGAGTTCATCCAGTGCAGACAGGACCAAACCCTCCCCTTTCTCCGGGCCTCAGTTTCCCCAGAATACATATAGCAGCGTGTGGTGGCACATGCCTGGAATTCCAGCCCTTCAGTAGGTTGAGGCAGGAGAGGGACAAGTTGGAGGCCAGCCTGGGCAATTTAGCCAGACCCTGTTTCAGAATGAAAAACGGAAAGGGCTGGGGATGTCCCTGGGTGTTGGAGCGTTTGCTTAGCATGTGTGAGGCTTTGGGATTAATCAAAACAAACACACATAAAATGGGTATAATTTTGTGCCCGGAGCTACACTAAGCATGTGTGTTTGCTTGTTTTTGAGACAAAGTCTCAGTAAATATCTCTGGCTGGCCTTGAACATACTATGTAGCCAGGCTGGTCTTGAACTCTGCACTCCTCCTGCCTCAGCCTCCCTACTGTTGGGATCACAGGTGTGCACCACCATGCACAGCTTTACACTAGATATTTACCAGTATTTGGGAGGTTGAGGCAGGGAGGTCATATGGAGTTTGAGGCCAGCCTGGGCTACATAGTAAGTTGAAGCACAGTAGAGGTACATAGCAAGGCCCTGTGTCAAAAATTAGGCCGGTATGTCGGGTGTGGTGGCGCACACCTGTAATCCCAGCACTCGGGAGGCTGAGGCAGGAGGATTGTTGCAAGTTCAAGACCAGCCTGGGCTATGAAGTGAGCTCAAGGCCAGCCTGAACTGCATAGAGAGACCCTATCTCAAAAAGATTTTTTAGAAAAGGTTATGGTGGCACACGCCTGTCATCCCAGCACTCGGGAGGCTGAGGCAGGAGGATTGCCACAAGTTCAAGGCCAGTCTAAACGACATAGTGAGACCTTATCTCAAAAAAAAAAAACCTAAATAAAGAAACTTAGTAAATAAAAAATATAA
>PVLD010022421.1:0-29374 GCA_004027595.1 Dinomys branickii
AAATGAAGATAACTTTATATTATACAGCATCCAGTGCAAATTCCCTACTATCTTATCTATAATTTGGTACTTCCTTTAATGTTTTTGTGTTAACTAATGTGAAGATAACTATGTAATACAACATCCAGTTCTAATTCCCTACTATATTCTGTATAACTTTGTATTTTCTGTATTGTTTATGGCTTTTCTGGTTCATATGCCTCCATTCTTTTGTCTTTAAAATAAAATTTAAAAAAAAATAAAAAAAAAAGAAAGCCCAAAAAAAAAAAAAAAAAAAAAAAAAAAACCAAAAAAAAAAAAAAAAAAAAACAAATCTACCTTGACAAAAAAAAGTATGGTACTAGCAAAAAACAGACCAAAAGTTAGAGGAAACAGAAGATACAGGAACTACTCCAGACATACTCAGCCACCTGATCTCTGGCAAAGGCGCCGAACACCTTCACTGGAAGAAAGAACCTTTTTAATAAGTGGTGCTGGAAAAACTGGCTTTCCACATGCCAAAGATTAAACCTAGACCCATATCTCTCACCATGCACTAAAGTAGAAGCAAAATGAATAAAAAGACCTAATAACTAAAACAGAAACCCTAAATCTATTGGAAGATAAATAGGCAAAATTTTTGAAGACATAGATATAGGCAAAGATGTTATGAAGAAAACCCCAATCACATAAGAAATATCACAAAGACTCAGCAAATGGCATCTCATACTGTTAAAGAGCTTTTTCATAGTAAGGAAACCACCAATAGAGTGAAGAGACAAACCATAGAGCGGGAAAATATTTTTGCCAGATATCCCTCAGACAAAAGATTAATGTCTAGAATACATAAAGAACAAAAAAATCAGAGCCCCCAAATTTAAAGGCCCAATCCAAAAATGGACAACTGAAATGAATAGACACTTCTTAGATGGAGAAGTACAAATGGCAAATAAATATATGAAAAAATGTTTAGTGTCTCTGGTCATCTAAGAGATGCAAATTAAAACAATGCTAAGAGTCCATCTCATTCCAAAAAGAATGACTATCATCAATAAATCAACCAATAACAAATGCCAGTGAAGCTGTGGAGAAAAGAAACCCTTCTCCACTGTTCGTGGCAGTGTACACTGGTGCCACCACTGTGGAAAGCAGTGTGGTGATTCCTCAAAAAACTAGGACTAGAGGTTCCATTTGACCTAACTATTTCCCTTCTTGATATCTTCCTGGAAGAATTAAAAGCATCATACCACAATGATATGTGCACAACCGTGTATGTTTATAGCAGCACAGTTTGTAATAGTTCAATCTTGGAATCAGCCAAAATGCCCTTCAACAGATGAATAGAAAAAGAAGATGTGGTATTTTTGCAAAGTAGAGTACCACTCTGCTATAAAGAGGGTAAACTAGAAGATTTTATAGGTAAATGGATGCACTTTGAGACCATATTCTTAAGTAAAATAAACATGTTTCAATTTTTATTAGCTGAAAGAGATATGTATATTTAAATATCACATGGTTTCTCTGGTATGAGAAACCAGAAGTGTAAATAAGGACCAAAATGTATAATAGATATTGGGAAATGGGAAGAAAACATTCAAATGGAAAGGGGAACAAGGGAGAGGAAGGGGGAAAGGAAGGAAGGGAAAAGAAAAAAAGAGAAGAAAACGTTTTTGTAAATAAGGAGCAGAAGAGGGCTTGAAGGGGGGGTTGGGGGGGAAAGACTCAAGATATACTACGCACAGATAGAAATTCCCTATGATGAATGTGGTCACTATGTATATCTAAAATGTACCAACAAAAATGATCTCTTTTAAGACTGTCTTTAGAATATTAAATCTGACTGTCATCGTGAGGGTATTTGTCAACTTCAGTGGTCATGCTGCAGGAGAGAAAGCCTAGAGACTTCCCAAAGTACAGGAACTAATAGAAGATCTTTATACAACACTAGACCCTGATGGGATATGTTTACTGTGAGCATAGATTAGATATATGCCTCCTCTCTCCTGCACCCATTAGTAGTAACCCACCTCTGCCATTATATACACATCAAGGAAAATTGTCTTCCTCCAACCTTAGCACTTGGGTAGTGGAACAAAATATCTCCCCTAAATATTCATAAATACAAGGTCATTGTGCATTTTTCCAACTTCACACTGCATTGGTAGTCCCAAAAGAACTGAACTGAGAAAGAACGTAGAATGCCTCAAGGTTGGAAGCGACCCAGGCTCATGACGCTTAAAAAAGTAAATACTCAAAGATTTTTAAAAAATAATGCCCACTAATAAAATTTCAAAGTATACGGGTCCACCGGCATGGGCCACAAAATGCTTGAAGCTACCAGGCTCTATAAGCATAACATAGCTGAAAAAGCAAACAGGATATTCAGCCCCAAGAGGTTCCAAATATTGGATTGTAAGCCAAAGGATATATAAAAGAAGTACTTTTAATTGTATTTACAGGAAAAAATGGAGTCTGTACTATTTTGCTAGGGCTGCCATAACAAAATCCTACATACCAGGTGGCTTCGATAACAGAAATTTATTTTCCCACAGCTTTGGAGGCCAGAGTTCTGGTCAAAGTGTTGTCAGGATTGATTTCTTCTGAGGCCTCTCTTCTTGCTTTAGAGATGGTTGTCTTCTCTGTCCTCACATTATCTTTCCTCTGTCTATGTCTTGGTGTCCAAACCTCTTTTCTTATAGGAAGACCAGTCATACTGGATTACAGCCCATCCAAGGATTTCCTTTAATCTCAATGACCTGCTTAAAGGCCAGCCTCCAAATAGAATCTCATTTTGAGGTTGCAGGCGTTAGAGCTTCAAAATATGAATTTTGGTGGCATAAGATTCAGCCCACAATAAGGTCAATAAATACAAGTGAAGAAAAAATACGAAATTTATCAAGGCCATTTGAGAAAGGAAATTTATAGAAATAAACATATTTTAACTAAAATTTCTATAAAACTCAGCGGGTAGCATAAAGGATGATTAGCAGAGTGGGAGAATCAGGAAACTGGAAGGCAGCAGTGTGCTGTATCGCACATCCCAGACAGAAGAAAAGAAAAGTGATCTGAACTGATGAAACTTTCTCAGATTCAAGAGTCCCAGGAAGTCAAAGCAGGGGAAGAGTGAGAAGGAGACGGAAGAGGGGAAGAAAAAAAGAGAAGGAAGAGAAAGAGGAGGAACGGGGGAAAGCCCCGCTCAGACACAGCTTAATGAAACTGCAGAAAAGATAGGTAACTTACAGGGGAATGATACATAAGTTAACTGACTTCTTAATAATAACCACAGAAGTTAAATGATGGTGAAACAATATATTAATATTTTTAACACGTTGAAGAAAAGTTGGCACCAACTTAAAACCCTGTACAGTGATGGTGCATGTCAAAAATACCAGTGGCATAAAGAAATTTTGAAGTGGAGACAAAGAGACTGATTCAAGGACATCCTAAGGGTCCGTCTTAAGTGGAGAAGAGTAATACAGTTAGATATAGTGACTTGAAGGATGGTGTGAGAGCCAAGGAAATGGTGGGTGAGAAATGTAAAACATATTGACTGTGTAAGACAAGGGCGATAAACGTTTGTGGGGAAAAAGAATGAAATTAAATTAAATATAAAGCAATAATGGCACGGAAATTGGGAAAGGCAAGATTAAAGTGCTCTAATTCTTTAATATAAAGAAAGAGCTTAAGCCTATTAATCATATTCAAAATATGTTAAGTACACTTGCTCAAATTCTAGAATGAGTTCTAGGAAAAGAGAATTAGATATATAACTTTCCAAGTACTAGAGAGAAATATAAATACCACTCGAAAAGGAGACCAAAAAAGGGGTCCAGGGGGAAAGGAATAGTGAACGCTCGGTAGTTATGTAGTACACAATAAGATATAGAAATAAAATATTTTAGTGATTATGTTGAGATGACCATTGACTAAGTGCTTCAGTTAAAAAATCAAAGATTGTCAGTCTTAATTTAAAGCATCTGTTTAAATGCTTTTATAAAGCATATCTAAAACACAAAGATCAGAGTTCAATGTATAGAATGAAAATAGATACTAGGAGACAAGTCTAAGTGAAAGCTAGTAACGTAGCCCTGTTTCTAGATTTTGAACTGAAAAGACTTTTGGAGATCAACAGGCTCTCTATGGAATGACAGTTTTGTTCAACAGAAATACACAACAACTCCATATTAATTGGTACCTATGAACAGTTTCAAAATGTATAAAGCAAAATTAAAGTGATCTTATATGAGGAAATAGAGATCAATCATGGTGGGAAACTTTTAAATACTTCTCTTAGTGATTTAGTAAATGTATCTTAGAAATTGAGGAAGATGCACAAAACAGAAAGACATCTTCTATACAAGAAGCTATGCAGAGAGAAGCATTTGTCCCAGGGCCCTTGCAAGTCTGTGGCTGAGAGCTATCCTATATATGCAGTGGGTAACACACCTGGGGCTTCCAAGTAGCAGAACCATAGAATTGAGATAAAAACAATGGAAGAGAAATCAAGCAGGTTTGTGGACATTGCAATCCTGACCTTGACTGCAAAGAGCGATCTCAGTGTCTCATTATCACCCTTGGAAGATTGTGCCTTAAAGATGAAGACTGCTCTAGAGCAAACATATTCAGCAAGAATTAAATGGAAAATGTTCTTGACTCTGAGAGTCATACAATTTCTGTTAGAACTATTTAACTCTGCCTAGCTGTTCCTATAAGACTTTATTTGCAAAAACAAGAATGTTAGATGCAGTGATGGCTGTACAATTCTGTAAATACACTAAAAATCATCTAGTTGTATGGAAAAGTTTTATGACATGTGAATTATATTTTAATAAACCTGTTTTTATTTTTAAAAATCAGAGAAGGAGCCAGTTTTGGCCTCCAGGTCACAGTTCGTTGACCCTTCTCCTAAAAATATGGCGTATAGACCAACTTCAACTCTTGTCTGTTTTGTTACAAGGTTTTATTAGAGCACAACTGTGCCCATATGTTTACTTATTGTCTATGGCTGCTCTCAGGGCACAGTGGCAGAGCTGAACAGATGTGACAGATCTGTATGGCCCATAAAGCCTAAAATATTTGCTCTTTGGCCTCTGACAGAAAATTATGTCCTTTGCCACAGACCTCCTTTTTCTTTTTTAAACTTTATTTTAAAAATAAAAAAATTCAGGTTGAGATAATAGGAGAATAACAGTAGCTAATATGTTGTGTCTTGTTATTTTCAGAGCAGTTACTCAGAGCACAAGATATAAGCATGTGCAATTTTGTCCAAACAATATTAGCACAAACCTGTTTTTTCAATGAACTAAGAGAAGCTAGCAGTATAACTATCTTAGCTATTTTGTTTATATATATATTTTTTCTTTTTCCTTTCCCCATCACAGTTTCTCTTTTCTTTTGAAGTTCCTTCCCAACTCAGAATACCTATTGCATATTTTGGTTCCTATTTACTCATCCAGTTTCTTACACTAGTGAGACAATATGATGTTTACACATGTGGATCTGATTTATTTTACTCATGAGTATGGTCTTGAGTTGCATCCATTTACCTATAAAAGTCTCAACCTTATCCTTCTTTATGGCAGCGTAGTACTCTATTGTATAAAAACATCTTTATTCATTCAACAGTTGATGGGCATTTGGATTGTTTCTAAGATTTAGCTATTACAAATTGTGCTGCTATAAACATGGGTCCACAAACATCACTATGGTATGATGTTTTAAATTTTTCTGGGAAGATACTCTAAAGAAGAATAGCTGGGGCAAGTGGGAGCTCTAATTCTAGTTTTCTGAAGAATCTCCACTCTGCTTTCCATAGTGGTTGCACCAGTTTACACTCCCACCTACAGTGGAGATGGGTTCCTTTTACTCCACAGCCCCTCCAGCATTTGTTATTGGTTCATTAATTGATGATAGCCATTCTTTCTGGAGTGAGATGGAATCTCAGTGTTGTTTTAATTTGCATCTCTTGGATAACCAATGATGTTTAACATTTTTTCATATATTTATTTGTCATTTTTATTTCTTCATCTGAGAAGCGTGTATTCATATCAAATGCCCATTTTTTGGACTGGGTTTTTGAATTTGGTTTTTTAAAAATTTCTTTATATGTTCTAAATAAATAAGTCCTTTGTCTGCAGGACTACAGGCTAATTTTTTCCCACTTTGTGGCTTGTCTTTTCACGCAGTTGGTGATTTCTTCCATTGTGCCAAAGCTTTTTAGTAAGGTGAGGTCCCATTTGTTGATACTTTATAGTACTTCCCATGTGGTCTGGGTTTTGTTCATGAAGTCTCTGCCTACACCTATGTCTTTAAGAGTTCTACTTATTCTCTCTTCCACTAGATCTAGTGTTTCTATTTTAGTATTTAGACATTTGATCCTTTTTTACTTTAGTTTAGTGCATGGTGATAGACATGGGTCTAGTTTTAGTCTTCATCATATGGAAAGCAAATTTTTCCAACACCATTTATTAAAGAGACGATTTTTCTTCCAGTGAACATGTTTGGTTCCTTTGTCAAAGATAAGGTGATTGAGTGTGTTTGGAGTTGCATTTGTATCTTGTATTCTGTTCCATTCATCTTCAGGTCTTTTTATTGCCAATACTATGCTGATTGTATCACAGTAGCTTTGTAACATAATTTCAAGTCAGAGATTTTAATACCCCGTGACTTGCTGTTTCTTTGAAAACAGAAAGGCTCTGTCATTGTACAATTTCAATTTTGGTCACTTCTAGCTACATGTGGCTCTTGAAATGTGATTATTGCAACTGAATAGCAAAATGTTAAATTTATTTATTTTTAATTGACTTAGCCTTAAATTGTCCACTCTAGTAAAACCTACTTTACCCCAACTCTAAAAGAAGTCTAAAACTTAGGGCTGAGGGCTGTATTTCAGTGATAGAGCACTTGTTTGGTAAGGCCAGGGCTCTGGGTTTGATTCCCAGGACTGAAAAAAAAAAGACTAAAACTAGGCCCCAAGGATAGCCTCAATCATACATGGTTAAATATGAAAAGCAAATAATAACAAAATTTGTACAACATGATTCCAGTAATTCCCAAAGACATTTATGTGTACATATTTATATCACATACATGTAGAAAAAGGACAAGATGGAAATACACTACATTATATATAGCAGTTAACTTGGGGTGGTAAGATTATGAGCATTTTTAATTTTCTTAACACCTGTGTTTCCACAATGAGTACAGATTATTTTATAATCTGAAAATAATTATAAGAAAGATATACCAACAAACACTTGAATGTTTAGTAAGAGAAATAATTGAAAGTTTAGTGTGAGAAAGTATGCTAGAGAGGGGGAAATAGTCTGCTCATATTGTCCTGGAAAACTCACTGATTTCCCTTGAGTGTCTCGACTTCATGGGCATGAGCGTATGTGTACACAAGGAGACAACAAATATATCCCTGATAAACTCAGTTTCTTGGCTATGGGACTGAGCTGGCCTGTGCTTAGTTTTGTGATCTCATGTGCTTTCCTGCTATGTAACACAATCTCATTCCTGCACTGGACAAAATATGGTGGTAGAAGACTTTGTGGTCCTGGAAAAGTACTCAAGATTGGATTATTGACAGAATAACCATGCATGGTCTAGGAACCTGAATTTTTATCATAGTACACATATTTTGGGGGTGAAATTTTCCTATTTCCATATTTTTCTTTTGAGCTAAATTTGTTCTTTTCTCAGTTGGAGTTTCTACCTTTTGAAAAAGGACAAAGCAAATGGCTTTTCTGACAAAGCTCTTTGAGAACACTCTGATGACATTGAAAAAGCTTCACTCATTCATCTTCTCACTGCTGTTGGAATATCTGTCTCCTCACCTTCAAAAGAAAGATTAATGCTCAATTCCCTAAAGTTCTAAGATGTACAATGATATATCACTAGAAATGGTGATATCTCTGAAACTTGAACTCCTTCATCAGTGCAGGTATGAGGGACCGACCCACCCATCCATCATTCATTCATCCAACTATCCATCTGACCATCCGTCCACCCACCAATCCAATCTAGCAAATATTTGTATAGAAACAATTATCCTATATAGTTCAGACGCTATACACAAAGAAATAATAGGTAATCCTTGCCCTGGATGCCCTCATGAAGAAACATTGAGGTCATCTGCAGAACTACTAATGACTCAAATCAGACTAAGTTGTAGTGTTAATGATATGTGTATCAAATGCCAAGTTGGAGATATAGAAGAGTGCGAGGCATTTCCTCGCCTTAAAGTGGCTGACAACATCACTGGAGTTATAGAATATAAACCTAGTGAACAAGAAGCTAATGAATTTGAGGTACTTCCATGAGTGACCTTGGATTCAGAGTTTAAGGAGAGCAAGCTAAGAGAAGGGCCTTTGCTGGCCTGAAAATATGCTTTCCCCTTCCTCTGTGGCAGCAATGGTCTGTTTCTGAAGACACATGTCCTTCTGTGTGTGGGCAAAGTGACTGGCAAAGGCCTTTACAAGCTGTTTCATCAGCTTCTCATCTGCTCACCTGAAATTCCCAAGCCTCAAGAGACCCATTGCCTAACCAGGATAGAGCTGTATTTTCATGTACAGTGGACAGCACTGCAATTTAAAGAAACAACAGCAGCAGGGGGGTTGTCCTTACCATCCCAAGAGCCCATTTTGTAGACCAGCTCTGTCCAGTAGAACTTTCTACAGTGATCAAAGTGCTCTGCTCCAAACTGGAGTACTAGGCAATGAGTTTAGTGCATACTTCCCATGCTGCTGGTGACACTGAAGAATGGCATTCTTAATTTTATTTAATAAATATAACTGAAATGGAAAATTATCATTTTAATTAACTTATTAATTGTGGCTACTGTATTGGGCACATATAGATCCTAAAGCTGAAAAAGCACAGTGAGATATAGTATTAATTGAACTAATAGATATCCTGGTAATTCATAGAATCACTTAGCTACCAATGTTGACACAATCAGACTGACTTTTAACATCCAAATGAGCTTAGGCCAGAGTTTCTCTTCTTAGTTCTTCTTCATTGCCATCCTCAACTCCCATCTAGTGATTTCCAAACTTTTTACTCTGGTGGGACAAAGACCTCACAGGCCCACTGAACTCAGATTCCATTAGCATAAACACTATCCTCCAGCCCATTCCCTTAGTCACTTCAAGATGTTTGTCTTCCTTTGGCACCTCTGCCTCCTCCTTGCCTACTTCCCAACTTTTAATCATCCTGAATGGGAGGATCAGGACACAATCAGCGACACATCAATACAGCGTGAGGTCAGGCACGAGAATCAGCATTATTATCAATCATGTCTAGGTATTCGGGCTGCCGCATTTGGAGAGCATGTTGCTTTATCCCAGAAACAGAAGTTAACATAATGAAAGCATTTACTTACACAAGAATTATTTATTGAGTATATGATATAAAGTCGGTATCACTATAAATTCGCAAAGTAGCAGTGAATAATACAAGATTGCTATTTTATGGTCTAGCAGTATAAGGAAACAAAACCTAAATCATAAATAAATAAAAAGATAGGCTCAGTTAGAGAGCTTTAATTGATATTTAAGACAGCAAACCATTGTGATAAGGTAGAGAATGATGGTCAGAGAGCTTCTGTGCACTGTGTGGTCATGAAAGACCTGTCCTAGGAGCTGACAACCAAACAAACACTTGAGTGGTGCTGTGTTCATTACCTGAAGTCTAGGGAAAGCATCTGGGGGTAGAAGGAGAAACAAGTGCAAAGATCCTGAAGAAGAAACAAGTCGAGACTGCCTAATGGCTAGAAAGAAGCCGGCATCACCAAGCACAGCAAACAAGCAGAGAGTGGAGGAAAGGGCAGGGGTCAGATGTAGGGTATTAAAGACTTGGAAAATGGTCTACATTTTATTCTGTAGTATGATTACAAGCCATTAGCATGATGTATGCAATGGAGTGACAGGGGCAATTTATACTTGTTAAGGGTGAGCTTGCTTGCTGGATAGAGAATGTAACATGGTAGGGCGCATGTGGAATCCCAGAGACAGAAATTCGTGCTATGTTCTAAGCAGGAAATGACAGTGACCGGGATTGGGGCTGTAGCTATGGATATGGTGAGGTATCATTAGATACTGGTCATATTTGGAGTTAGGACAAAAAGAACTGGTTGATTCAAAAGAACTAGTACTTTAGAGAAAGAAGACTGAAAGAGGAATGATTCCTTAGTTTCAAACTTGAGCAACTTAATGGCTGATGGTGTCATCTGACACACAAAGAAAATCTGGAGGAAAAATAGGCTTTGGAAGCTCATTAACTGTACACATTTAAAATCCAGATGGGGATGTTATATAGGTAGTTGGACACACACCTGGAATTGAAGGAGAGATAAGGGCTAGAAAGAGCGATCTAAGAGTCAAGAACGTGTAGGTCATGTGAGACTGAAAGAGGTCACTTAGAGACAGAGTGGAGAAGAGAAGGGGAAAGGAGGGGAGGAATGAAGGGAAAGAAAAGAAGAAGACAAAAAAGAGAGGGAAGAGAGGACAAGAGAAAAAAATAAATGGGAAAGAAGACAAGAAAAGAGAGCTCAAGACCCAGCTCTGAAATTTCTCGCCTTAAAAGATCAGGAAAAGAAACTCAGGAGTCAAAGGAGAAGTCAATAATGTAGAAGGAGGAAAACCATGAAAAGGTGGTGTCACGGGACACTGGGGAAGAAAATGTTTTAAGACAGACGGAGAAATCAGTCGTACTAACAGCTGCTGGAAAGTTCTGTAAGATAGAGCAGAGAATTGACCTCTGGTTAAGCAAGTGGAGCTCGGTAGCGCCACCTCCCTAGAGCTGAGAGTGGGGACACAGGTTGCGAGAAATCAGAAAGTGAGAAAAAAGAGACGATGGTAGTCTACTTATTCTCAAGAGTTTTGCTATAAAGGGAAGCAGACAGATGGGCCACAGTTGGATGAGAATATATGATTAAAGGAAAGTTTTTTATTTTAAAATTAATTTAGCTTAATATTTGATGCTAGGATAGAACGTAGGGCTTTGCACTTGCTAGGCAAGGGCTGTACCACTGAGTTCTACTCCCAACCTGTTGTTTCTGTTTTTAAGGTGATCTATTTCAAGTCAGATGTATCTGTCAGTGGGGATGGTACAGGAGTAAGAGAGATTTACTGGTGCAGATTAATGAACAGTTCTCACTGTCCTATGAGAAATCAGTCTGGCTGCCCACAGAATCCTCCCAGACCACTGCTGTCTGTGAGTCATGATGTGAGAACTGTTCCTGGGGGCACTTCTGAGTTTCCATATATGAGAACCATGGCCTTTAACTGAATTGGATAAAGGGAATGTGGCCACTAACAGCTTGACATCATGGTCTTGTAACAACACTTGGGTCCTGATATCATCAGTTGGCATGAGTCTTGCCACCCAGTGAGACAAGCTACTCATGATACTGCCTCTGGAGGCGTGGGAGGCACTGCATGATTCACCACAACTGATGCCTGCTGGAGTGAGAGGAGCAGAGCATAGGTACATTGGCCTTCCATCTGCTCATGCAACCCCGTGCCATTCTCCTCCATGCCACCCGAGATAACAGGGGAAGGGCGGACTTCAGAATCATGACCTCCTTAGCTGGGCTGGCTTACTTTTACCTCCATCTCTGTTTGTTTCTGGGTTTTTTTGTTTACTAATTCTCCCCTCTTCAGCAGTAGACATATAAGAGGTATCAGGAATCTCATTCCTTCATCAGTCTTTTCTATTTTTTCAATGTTTCTGCTACAGAGATAGAGAGAAGATGGAGCCAGGCACATGTTCCACATCAATATGAATATGTTGCTCCAAAGCCAGCATTTGGAGATAGTTCATCTATAGGGCATAGACTATTTCTGCTCTTCTCTCAAACCATAAGGCATAGGGATTTTAAACAAGTGCCACCAGAGACAAAGTAATGTCTCCAACAAAGCAAGCAAGTAGACAAAGCAAGTAATGTCCCCTGATGCCCTCCAGACCAAGGACACGGAGCAGTAGGCATGAGGCCAGCTTACTCAGAGGGTTCAGTTCACAAAGAAACAAGGCGTGTTCCTACCCGGCTGGAGAGCTGAAGCCTGCTTTTTAAATGGCACTGCAGGCTGCAGTTCCATCTCACCTGAAACAACTCCTTCGCTTTGCCAACAAGACAGCAGGGATGCCCAGGCTGAGAATGTAGCTCCTCAGTACAATCCTAGACATGCATAAAGGGCCACCACACTCAGAGTCATAAGTAGTTAAAATGAAGTCTGCCGACTCCAAACAGAGCTACCATCCTACGACACTATTTGGGCAAATATTAAAAAGCACAGCTGTGTGGTGCTCTGCAGGGTAACTGCTTTCTCTTTGATTTCACAGAAACTTGGGTTTGAGTGAGAGGGCTCCAGGAGCCATTAGGGGACAATAGCAATAAAGATCAGCTATCTCCGTGTAAGCATTAAATAACTTGAACTCCAGGAAATGCCATGGAAGCAAGGAGTCAAAGGAGCAGCCCATGCTGCTAGGGTCTGGATGGAGATCTCGCTGAGTTCCTTTTTTCTCTTTGTTATTATTCTTGAGAGACCTGGGGAGAAGCACGCCTCTGGAATTGCAGAGCAATTAATGCAATAATGTGCAAGGAATAGCAACTGAACCGGTGATTTGCTCCTGGTTTGTGAGCAATAATAGAATAATAACATTGCACTCATCACACAAATACTTGGAAACACTCTAACAAGAGCTGAGCATGTGTATCAGTGAGAGCAAAGTTATAGAAGTAGAAGGCTCTGGAGGGGGGCCTCTGGCGTCCTTGTGTTCTCACTAAATGTGGAGCCTGCTCCGGCCCTCAAGCTGAGTCTTTAACTCCTGTTGCAAAATCTCACAATCCTGATTCTCCAGGATGCCAGGATGCTGAGCAAAGTGAAGATATGCAGAGTGAACCACAAGAGTCACATTTGTTCCCAATGCAATATCTATCATCTATCTATCTATCTATCTGTCTTTCTGTCTCCAAGGGAATACGCAATGTGCTCTTAAGGCAGGAAGTGGGCTTAGCAGGGGCCCAGTGCTCACTCAGTTAATGTATACAGCTACCACTGAATTTCTCAATGCTTTAGACAAACTATACATTGGCAGGGAGAGAAGCAGGAAAATCATGAGGCTGGAATTTGGCATCAGACCTCTTCTTTGGCTTCCTGTTTTCCTCTTCTGACTGAGGCCCATGATTACTCATGCCTTCAATGGGTCAGAACAGCCCCTTGAAAAACAATGTTAGCTTGCACTGGTAGCCTGGGCTCTGGAAGCAAGATGGCCACTGGCTGTGTGCAAATTATTTCACCTCACTGGGATCAAGTGTTCCCCAAGGGAACTTAAATGCCTACTTTGTTGGCTTGCTGTGAAAAGATAATGACCTAATGCATGTAAGAAGCTTAATACATACAGTTCCTGGCATGAGGTAGGCGTTCAATGTATTTTGGCTGTTAGAAATGTTATTTGATAAAGCAAGAACCACTAGAAAATTAGTAGATTTCTGAATATATCTCCAAAGAGGCTCATGTGTGAAAATTGAGTGGAAGGACACTCCAGTGCTTAGCCCTAAGACTATCCAGTCCTGACCTTCCAACCTTGTGTCTGCCTGGAAGTGTTCTAAAGCAAGTGGCCTCAAAGTATGTTAAAATCTGTGCTATCAGTCAGAAGGCCAAACTTATTTCCAAATTCCCAGGTGTGTTTGCGGTGGCATTTCTGTGATTCTTTATTTTGTCCATGTGCCTTTCAAAGGCAAACTAGGAATCTAGAAATTCAGGCTTCTCTACAGCACTTGGGGGTGAAGAGAAAGATCTGGATTCTTCTGGGGGTCTTCCTTCAGCAGCCAGGAGCTTCATTCGTATATTTGCATCAGCAAGGCCACTTCTCACACCCGGATTCAAGGAGACTCACTTCGTTCCTTTGCACACAAAAGTCATGTGTTCCTACCAGGGACAGTAGTAATATAATTTGACTTTGCTTGGTCCTGGATGCCTTCTTTCCTTCATAAGTTCTTCTTTGATTCTGATAACTGAGAAAGAGCTGAGAGAGTTGACTTGAAATGTGGAAACTGTGGTATTTTCACAAATGCTTGCAAACAAGTTTGAGGGGCTGCAATGGTAAATCAGAGATGATATTCAGGTATGTGTGTTCCCTAGGGCTGCCATAAGAACTTACCACACATCGGCCACAAATATCAGTAATTTTGTGTCGCTATTCTAGGGCTGGAAGTCTGAAATCAAGGCACCACCAGAGCCACATTTCCAGTGACGGCTCTAGGGGAGGCTTCTTCCTTGCCTCTGTTACTTCAGCTTCTGGTGGCTGTATGTGTTCCTTGGCTTGTGGCCACGTTACTCTAATCTCTGGCTCTGCCATCGCACAAACTTCTCTCTCTTTTCTGATGTAAGGATATCACTCATTGGATCTAAAGCCCGCCCTAAGTTCAGGATGATCTCATCTCGAAGTCCTAAAAAGTTAATTATGTTTGCAATGACCACTGATACCCACGTAATTTGCTGAGAAGGGTAAGACAATGGCCATTTGCAAGAACACCAGATAGATGACAAGTCCCATGAGGACTTGCAGTGCTCACAGGTGTACAGAGGGAGGGGTGTTCCCATTTGTCAGATCTAGAGGAAATAGGTGGATTAGGTGCTTAAATACAGAACTGTAACTTTGTAAGACAGGACAATCTTATAAGAGGAAAATGTCACAGTACAAAAAGAGGGAAAAGCAGACTGCTCAGGCACTCTGATTCTAATTTCTGTATCATTTTGAATAATAATCATGGTACATAACCACATATGTGATTTCAAGTGTCTTGCAAGTGTCTTGCACAAAGCACAAATCAGAAAGTCGGCTGATATTTCCTGACTCAGAGCATGAGAAAGGTCAACTTTCCCTCCAATTTGAATCCCTAAACTGCTGAGATCGCCTTTGTGACCCCAAACATCTTCCTTCACCAGGAGGCATTAAATAATATAATCAATGTAATGATAACAAAAAATTAACTCAAATTGAGCAGCTAATTAAAATTGAGTCTGGAAGGGTTACATGGCTTTAATTACTAAATTGGCTAATTGTTTTCCTTATTCCTGAACAAATTCCTACTTCACTGTCCTGCTTTCTTGCAACAAATTGAACACTTCCAATGTGCAGGGCATTGGCTCAGGAAACAAAAAGGGACAGCAGGACACAGCCCCGGTTCTATGCACTTCAGAAGAGAATGTCTAGCCCACCTACCATCACAGAAAATGTTTCCTTCAACAAATGCTCCAAGATGGCTTCAAAGTTGCCTGTGTTGGTCTGTGATAGGCCGGTCTTGCTCTTTGTTTATGATTCACTGCAGAGGACAGGACCTCAGACCAGCCTTCCTCATCTGACCTTGAGATCACTGATTCCTGACTGCCCTGTCTTCTGGGCTCTCTGCTTTTTAGTGCTGCTGCTCTGGTGCAAAAGGAAAGGCCTGATTTCCCTGAGGTCATGCATAGATTGTCTTCTGCTGACCCTGGGATGGTCCAGCTTTAGTTTGGTGTTGAGGTCCCCACACTGTTACGCTTCTCTCCGAGTGCTCTGTGGTCTGATTTTGTGGCTTCCATTCTCCTGCGGTTGTGTCCTGCCATTCTGGGTGCAGCTTCTGTTTCTTTGCTCTCACTTCCCAGATGTTATGCACAAAATGGCATTAGGTTGATCACTAGTTCAGAATTTCATAGAATCCCAGAAAACTTTGCCTGCGATGGATTTCGCAGACCACTAGTTCCAATGTCCACATTCCACAGATGTCAAAAGATTTTTGTGAGGCTCTTAATGACTTCATTTTATCAATATCTAATTTTATCCTTCTGTTATCTTCATTTGATAGGGCTGCCATTTCAATGGGCTGGGCTTAAGTAAAAGAACTTTATTATCCCACGGTTCTGCGGAGCTGGAGTCTGAGGTCAAGGTGTGGGCAGGGTTGGTTCCTTCTCAGGGCTGTGACAGAGAATCTATTCCTGGCCTCTCCTCTGCTCTGGGTGTTTTCTTGATCTTTGGCACTACTTGGCTTTTGGAAGATGTGTCATTCTGATGTCTGCTTTCATCTTTATGGGGCATTTTCCCAGTGTGTCGATGTCCAGGTTTCCCCTCCTGATAAGGACACTAAGTCATATTAGATTAGGGACCCATCCTACCCCATCAACCAATAAACTAAGACATCATCTTGTACATGGATTTCAGATGTCCACAATGATGCTATTTCCAAACCAGGTCACATGGTGAGGTCTTGGAGGTTAGAACTTTAACATACCAGTTCTAGGGAGACACAATTTAACCCATAACAGCTATCCATACTCAGACTCAAGGATGAAATGAGACGGAAGGTCATCTCTATGTGTGACTGGAATTTGTCACTATAGAAAGATCATCAGTTCAGAGACATTTGCATACCTGCTTTAGAACAATGGTGACCTCTCTTTACCTCAAGACATTTGGTGATTTTTAGAACAAATTCCATCTTCTCTCTGTTTCTTAAATTACTTTGTGGCAAAAATGTTCAGTGAGCACCTATCAGCACTGATGCTTCCCGGGAAATACAGCATGTCTAAGCAGGAACTGCTGAGCCCTTTTAGAGGAACAGCCAACATAGACTTTCTCTGTGGTTGGCCACTGATATTCCAGCCTCACATTCACTGCCTCCCACAGAAGCCATTGACATTTATTTAGAAACTAATTGTGCTGCGGTTTGGGGCATGAAATGGAAAAAGATCAGTTCACATTGCAATCTATCTTGGAATGAAACAGCTGCTGTGGCATCAGAAGAAAATTGTTCCATTAAGTC
Source organism: Dinomys branickii (assembly GCA_004027595.1). Lineage (NCBI taxonomy): Eukaryota > Metazoa > Chordata > Mammalia > Rodentia > Dinomyidae > Dinomys > Dinomys branickii. Next base: position 16,784 of record PVLD010022421.1, read on the forward strand.
AAAGGCAAACCTCAATTTGGAGGACAGAAAGGCCAGAGCCATGATATGCAGGTCTTTGTGTTATGGAACCGTCACAGCATTTTAATAGCGTTGCAGTCAGCATAAGGCTCAGTTCCTTCCACCTATAAAATGTCTTTTTTTTCCCTTCCCTTTCCTGTAACAACTAATCCTTAATTATCTGCAAGCACTTGAACCACAGCAGTATTATACTCTCAGCCTGATGTAACCCGTCTCTTCTGTAACAGCGACGTTTCCCTCCAGCATGTTGGGCTGTCCTTCTTTAAATGGCATTTGCATTTGAGATCTCAGTGTCTCAGGTCAACATCTAGCAGGAAAGCTTGTAGCACACCCATTTTCTGCATACAATACAGTATCTTCCCAGTAGTCCTGGGAGCACATTAGAGATAAGGAATCCTGGGGTCCACCCCTGGCCCATTGAATCTCGATCTATATCCTAATAAGACCCTGGAAGTGGAATATGCACTAAATTATGAAAGTGCTACCCCGTAGCATCTCCCCCAGAGTAAAGGCTGAGCTCAGGCCCTCAAGAGCTAATTGTCAAGTTAGTGAACGCCTCAGATCGTGGTTCACCAGAGAGCCTCTCAGACACTTAATCTTGTGGTCAGAGAAGGCAAAGCTATTCTCATTAATTATTCACATCTCCAGATCTACTTAGTTTGCTGTGAAGTGACCCGTATTTAGATATGATGTATGGGATGGTAAAGCTGAATTTCTGGATCAAACACAAATGCTTCCTTGACGTTTTTGCTATTCGAGATAGGAGTAGAGCTCGAAGAAAGGTTCCTGGGAGGGTGGAGGAGCCTCTGCTGTGGTCTACGCTCTGGGCTCTCCTCAGAGCTCTCAGGAGGGTGAACACATGGGCGTGCTCATTGTCGTCGTTATAACAGCATCGCTTCTTAGGTGTCGGAAATGCAGGCCAGATAAAGACGACCTCTTCCGGGGCGAGTTCCGCTTGGTCTCCAGAAATTCCCAGAGGCTCTAATATCTCTCGTTCTATCCCATTCTTCGCGAAATAACCAGACGCCATCTTTTCTGTGGTTTGACACTGTCAAAGAACCACTAGCAACGGAGTCCAGCTCTTAGGCTCTGATGGGATGATTCATTCAACGAGTTGAGGTGAGGGGTGTTTACTCAGACGTCTCTTGGACGGCAAGGACCGTGGGACCTTCCTGAGTATGACTGATGTGCGTATCTTGTGCTTTCTAGGACCACAGCTCCACCGAAGCAGCCACAGCACCCTCACGCCACCCTCACTGTATGTTTAACGTCCTCGTGTACCAAGTCCGGACTGGGTGCCCTAAATCTGCTATTCATGGACATCACTGGCCTGTTTGACTGTTTTACATCCTAAAGCCCGAATCGTTTTTATCTCAGTGAAATCAAGTTTACATATACATCCAGGGCAGTGAAGCAAGCAAAATTTGTAGCCTGAGAAGTACGTGAGAGACAGAGAGGAGCGATTCAAGTCTGCCCCAGAGATCGATGAGGAATAACTATATACTATTTATATTAAATACTTAAATGAATATATATTTATATATTAATACATATAGAACAACAGATTTAAAGAAGTAAAATAGATGTTCATATGCTTATGTTACACATTTATATATTTAAATAAAAATACGTATGTTGAGTATAGTTAGCTGGAGCTCATAAGAACATCCAAACAAACACATACATCTTCTATGTACATGTCTCATATAGCATACCTGCTTCATAGATAAATACCACACATATAGGGTATAATATATATGGACACACAGGAGCCTGGGGCTGTGGGTCAAATCTGCTCACACTCCTGCCAAGATATTTTTCCTAGGCTAGGCTTGGCTTTGCATCCCCAAGGCCTAGGAATTTGAAGGAGGTGTCAGAATCAGGGTTCACTTTCCCTGAGGAGAGCAGTGACTGGGAAAAGAACAATTTAAAAAAACAAAAACAAAAGCAAAAAGCCTTCAGTGCTGTCTGTAGTGAGTAGGTTTGTCCATGAGGTGGTGGTGTTAGTACAATGGAAGCTGGAGGGACTAGGGAGAGGGCATAGAAAGGCACCACTGGAATTCATTGTGGAGTAGTACATCCGTGCCAACTATGCAAAACCCCACCCCGTCCACATCTGACAAATGACGAGCCATTGACTGCCAAGACATAGATTTCATATGTCAGGAACTCCTAGACCAGGCTGGATGGAGACTTGGGAGGGAACACATGACAAACCATCAGGGTATGTGGCTGCATGCAGCGGACTTGAGCAAATGCCCTGGGCTGCCTGGACTCCACTCCACTTCCACTGGCCTGTGGGTGGCTTCCTATGTGTTCACTGATCTCCATGGGAAATATTCCAGCTAACGCACAAAGCCTGGTATGGAGGCTCCTGGAGCCCTTCGCTTCTTTGGCAAGTTTCTTCTGCTCTTTCAACACACACCTGGAGCCTCCCGCTGCTTGGAGTCCATAGAGACATGATCCAGGTCAATAAAAACTTTCTGCATACGGCAAACACCCCCAAAAGCTACTTTGTGCAAAGCAACTGCTGCTAAAGGCTGACTCACATGAAAATAGACTTTTCTTCTCTGCAGTCTTTGTGCAGAGTGAAGGTGCCATGAACTAATGCACTTCTGGAGCCCTCTCTGGTGCCCCAGTGTTGTTTTCTAGTTGTATAAATTACATTTCCATGTAAAGCAACATCCTGTCTTCACCAGAGAGAAGGGGAACTGAGTCTTTGTTGACTCTGTCTGCTGTAGGTATTTGATCTACTTTACCACCTTCGGTCCATTTAGAGACCCTGCTCTCTGGGGTAGCTGGGATAGGAAAGGTGAAGGAAATTGCCTGAGGTCACACTTGTGTCGGCAGCTGCAGAGGTGCCTACAAATCCAGACCTCTTTGGCTTCCTTTGCCCAATTGCTGCTATGTAGAAACCAACTGGTTCCTGAATGAAAAGTAGCAACAATCATATAATAACATGCTTTAACATCAGGTGGCCTTTTACAGTATACAAGATGCCCTTCCATCGCTCAGGACTAGCCTGGACAAGATATGAGACATGAGATCTGCCTTTCCTTTGTGCTTTGGTTCTCTCACTGGCTCATTCTTTCCTTGCCTCAAGCCATGGTTGTCTGAGTCTGAGGTCCTTGCTCCATGCATGCAGGCAAGCTCCTTTGGAGAAAATTCACTGCAAGTGGACAGATTGGTGATGGGAATATGCACCAATGTCTCTGCCCTGGGGTGTTTTGGGTTTATAGATTCTGGGTGGGCCTGGGATGTTGGGTGCTAGAGAGAAGCAGCTCAAACATAAGCAGATTTTTTCCTATCTCTTTGTGCTGCCCAGGGCCAGTCTTGACAGATGCTGAGTAAAATGTCAGTGGTGACAGGATTTTTCAACACACCCTGGCTTTCTTCTTCACTTGCCAGCAAATGTGGCCCATTGGCCACCTGTAATTTGGGAATTAAGTCTTATATGCAATCTGAAGATCATGCTGGAGGCTTCTGCAAGACTTGAAGCTCCGCTGAGCTCCTGGTCTCTGGGTGAGTGCCTGCTTAGATCTCAGGTGTGGGAAAAACCCGGGAGAAGTACTGCAGGAGGCAGCGCTTCCTCCCAAATCCTTCCAGACGTATCTGTCATCCAGTTAATCAGCTAGCAAGCCCAGTTGTGACACCTCAGTACCCTCATCAGGATTCTATGCTGTGTTGGACTTCTGCTTATTTTAAGGTCTGCAGCAACAAAATGGGTCAGTCTCCATCACAAAGCACATTCTTCAACCTTGACTTTGGTCCTCAGTAGAACTCCAGCCTACAGCCTTCAGCAAGTAGGGTCTGCTGCATGGCCTTATCACGGCCATGTGGTCAGATGTTCATTTTGTATATTTGTCTTTTTTGCCTCAGCACACAAGAAGCAGGGTTAACTGAGGCTATAAAGTGAATTTGTTGGAACATAGAGAATATACTCCTGCATATGTTCCCTCTGACAGGCACCATCAATCTAATTAGAGGGCCTTAGTGATTAAGCTACCTAACCACTTACAGCAGCATGTGACCAAATCACCGTGCACATGTGCCTTGGAGTCACTGGGTTGGGAAGAAGAGGGTAGATAACTGGCTATTGCTATGGACCACCAACTTGGTGTGATCGTGACTGTTCTCGGTCACCTAGGCCTGGTGCTGCACATGGAGATCTGAACTAGTGCAAGTCCTGGAGACTAGTCCTACCTCCCCCACTAACTCTCAGGGTGTAAGCCAACCCTTTTTCTTTCTGGTGCCTCCATATTCCCACCTGCACCTTATGGCTACAAATATTTGCTTAGGATCATTTTAGCAGCTGTGAAGTGACTTGGGATCTTTGAATGAAAGACACTCTATTCAAGCTTATGAACCAAGTGATGTCTCTAGCCCCTCCTCTACACTGCAGAGGGTTCAGTGGAGACAGACTGGGCCCATTCATCCTTCATCCAGTTCTTATTTTATTCCAAAGCCTCCCTGTGGCCAAGGAGTGGGGCTTGTCAGGGAACCGAGCAGTCTTAGCATTTTCAAAGTACCTTCTATTTGGTAGGGTTGCCCTTTTTTTTTTTTAACCATTGCATATTAGTAAATGTAAAACTACTGCATGGAAAAGAATAACCGTGAAAGGAGAAAGCTCTTCTCAAGGGAAATCTGCTTATTAGGACATTAAAAAGGTCAAGAAGGCCATTTTTTCTTGGCCCTGAGATTTATACTGTTAGCATATAGGGTACTTGTGGGGCCCACTCTATAAATATCAGGGTGCCATTTTTACAGTTTTTGTAGACTTGTGTGTTTTGTTTCAGGACAACCAGGGTATAAGAGAGCAGATCTGAGAAAGAACACTGCAGTATGTCTACAGCCTGTTAGGGAGTTATGTGGGTGTCTTAACTGGACTGCTATCACAAAGTACCATTGTTGGGGGACTTACAAACACCAGAAATTTATTTCTTGAAGTGTGAGACTGAAAGCCCGAGATAAGAGCATTAGAACAGCCAGGTTCTGCTGTGGGTACTCTTCCAGCCTGGAGAATACTGAGTGTCTCGTTGTGTCCTGACATAGAAGAGAGGACATTTGCTCTCTGGAGCTCTTTCTGTAGGAGCACTGATCTCACGTATGAGAGTTCTACCTTTATGATCTAACTACCTGCCCCCAAAGCCCTACCTCCTAACACCATCACACTGGGGTTAGCTTTCACCAGATGAATTTGAGGGCACACAAACATTTATTCTATGCACTGAACAATTTTGCTTCTTCAAGTAGACTCCATTATTCCAACCCATAAACCTCTGCCTTTCTTGGGCATTGTCCTGGGGCCTACATCCCAGCTTCCCTACATCCGCTGGCCCTCTAATTTCCTAACCCCTCTAACAACCTTCGGTCTGTGCTTGCTCCCTTCTGGAGTGGTTTATTCTCCCTTCTCTGAATGCTACACTAGTCCAGCAGCTAGGCCATCCCAGGCTGGGAACAGCTAAGAAACTTGGTACTCACTCTCTCAGGGCCCAGGTCTCCATCCCTGCCACACATCCCCCTGTGTGACCAGCAGGAAATGAGATACATCTTCAGTCATCATGGTCTCTAATGTGATCTTTTCCTGGGTATAAAAAACATGGTTTCCTACTGCTCTCAACTGGAAATGCAAATATCTTATGCAAACTTACCAAGACCTTACATGATCCAGCCTGTGTCTTCCCGCTTGACCTAATTTTCTCTCCTACACATCTTTGCTTGTCGAGCCAGGTGCACTATTCTCTTTTCTGTTCTTCAAACTCATGCAAATTCATTCCTGATTTTGGGCTGCCTGCTTTTGGTGGTCCCTCTACCCAGTACATTCTGCCTGTAGAAAGTGGCGTGCTGGCTTCTCATCACTCAGATCTCTGTTTAAATGTCAGATACTCAGAGGCTCATTCCTTAAGTATGTTGTCTGAAACAGTGCTTTCCCTCTCAGTCATTTTTGTATTGTATTATTATCTGCAGACCTAAAACCATTCACAATCCTTAATGTTATGTTTGAGTTGACATATACATCATTAACGTTGCTTTAAACACTGGAATATGGATTCCATGAGCTGAGACCTTGACTAACATCTTTTCTGATGTATTCCTCAATGCTGTAGAATGCTTCTGACACTTGGAAGTCTCTCTATAACTATTGGGTGACTTGATAAATGAACAAACTGGAAACATTTGTTACAGACTATAAAAAGTTGCAATGAACTTCATCTCACAAACTTCACATCTTTAGCACTGGCACTGGAAGTCCCATCTACGCACTCTGCATAACCAGTACGAGCCCACAGTTCTGTACCAGGCCTGGTTTGCAGTATCTCTTATCTCCTGGGCTGTGGGGGTGTTGCCTGTAGAGAAGGAGTAACTTCCAATACTCAGAATCCAGCTAGGCCCTGATGTTTTGGAAGGTAGATAGAGTGGGTGAGCTTTGGTATGAAGCACAGCATATAAAATGAGAAAACCAGACCAGCAAGGGAGCCTGGAGGGATTCCCAGAACCAGGGGTACATGCTTATAAGTCCTTTACCAAAGTGCCTATAGTTTTGAGTAAGAGTTACTTGATTCAAGTCCACAATGACCTACAAATCCCTCTCTTGAAGAGATGGACTAGTTGAGCTGTCCTTTACCCCACAGGTGAGGGTCTGGTGCCAGAGACTGATGGGGGCTTGTGAATGGCAGGAGTACTCATTGCTGATGAAAGATAAAGTCATGCTTGCTGCCAAGTACAGCTAAGATTTAGAGAAGGACAGGGAAGACCACCAAAGAAGATATCCAGCAGTCCAGAAAAAAAAGAGTAAGAGCTAGCTATGGAGAAAGGGGAAGAGAAAGATGTGTGCAAAAGGAATTACTAGCACAGAAGAGACAACACTGAAATGAGATCAGAGTAGATTAATGAAATCAGGGGAAAAGAAGACACCATGCAGACCAGCGGGATCTGAGGTTGTGCAACTACATAGAGGCTATTGTGTGTCTTGAATAAGGCAAGGATAGTCATGAAAAAGCAGACTGGCCAGGTATGGATGTGGATGCCTGTAATCCAAGCACTCAGGAAGCTAAGGCAGGAAGATCACCATGCATATAAGGCCAGCCAGGGCTCCATGGTTAGTTCAAGACCAGTCTGAACTACATAAGCGAAGCCCTGTCTCGAAATACAAATCAAACAAATAAAAGGCAGATGGGAGGAGCTAAGTGTGCTTTATTTCTGGATAGGCACAGAGTTTCCAGAGAGGATTTTTTTCCTCTTAAAAAGCAGCTGGAGATTTAAACCCAGGTTATGACAGCCTCAGAGTCCAGGGGAATGTCGGGAATAATGGAAAAGATAGTATTGTTCTGAGTAAAATGAGATTCCTAGAAGTAACCAAGATTTTAGTGGAGGGAGGAGAATCTATGAGGACATTTTTAACTTGATTAAAATGTATACTGTAAAGCTGAAAGCTAGAGAAGAGCTTCCTATTTAAATGGAGGACTGGGGATTTCATTTAAAATTTTACCATATTTTTCTCAGAAATCCATCTTTTTGCTTTACAAAGACAACTCAAGAGTATCTTTAGAAGTTCACAGCCTGAGGGACCAGAATCTGAAAGGCACAGCCAAGGAAAACAGAGTGCTCCCCTGTGGAAAGAGAAAAGAGCTTGTGCTCAGTGTTACTTCCTCTACCACAACCACCTGTATGCTCACTTTCTGTTGCTATCACAAAGTACCTAAGGCTGGGTCCTTTAAGAAGAAAAGAGATTTATTTGGTTCACAGCGTTGGAAGCTGAAAATTCAAACGTCATTCAATCATTCTTGCCAGGAGCCCCTGCTCACATTACACCGTGGCAGATGCTGTGGTGATGGGAAAGTATGCAAAGGGAGGCCACGCTCTGAGACGGGACTCACTCCCGTGGGAACTACCCATGGCCTATGGGAACCACCTCAATCCCTTGTGAAGTCAGCACTGCTGCGAGGGATTTAACCACCTTCCACCGGGTCCGCTTCTCGCAGGCTCCATTACCTCTCGATCAGCGCTAGGCACAAAGCATCCAAAACACCAGCCCATGGCAGCCATGGTCTACAGACACCAGCACCACGTGTGAGGGGCGCTCTCTACAGGTAATTCGGGAAATACTATACTCAAATAAACACATCCCCATATACTAAGAATAAACATGAACACAGAAACAAATTAAGATTTCTCCTCTCCTTCCAATGAAGAAAACCAAAACATCCTATGGGAAAGCAAATGAAACAGTACACAAACACTGAAAAACAGATTGAAAGCTAGGGAACACACATAAGCTGGTGAAAATTACTAACTCCGGGAGGTAGATGACAGAACAATAGAAGTCCTGAGGGGACCCCCTGCTCCAAGAAAAGCAAAGAACAACTTAAAAATACGCGGGGGAAAGTGCTACTTCTCAAGCCAGAGTTACAAAAATGAAAGCATATTGACAACGTAGCTTTGGGCCTTTCTTGCTGAGTTCTTCTAGTGAGCTCCAGGCCAGGGTTAAAACTGTGAGATAAAGAAGGAGTGGGGAGGTGGGGATGAGTCAGCGCTGCTGCCTAAGAGAATCCATGTGGAGCGAGGCTGGTGGGAAGCAGGGCAGGTCTCAGCACGGAAGTGGCAGCGTGCAAGGCTACCGCGTGACACTGAGCCACAGCGGAGAGGATAGCTGAGAGTCTGGCGTGGTAGGAGCCCCTGGGGCAGCTTCTTCCTCCACCTCATCCTTCACAAGTTACCTCTAAATTCTCCCAAAAGCTGGCATTTCCCTCTGGAAATACACAATGAAGAATGGGCTCTAATATTTCTGGAGGGTCCTTGCAGGCCTGCAGGTAGTATGGGCTGAGAAACAGCAGTGCATTTGGTAATGAAATCAACTTGAGAAACACCGTATACAAATACCTTCTTGGCATTCACAGTGATCCTTAGTAAAGCTCTGTGAACCCCTGCTGCTTCCCAAACCAGCCTCATTGACTCAACATCTCCCCAGTGAACATGACACAAAGCCATATTGTCACTGAACCAGACTTATCTTCACCACTCATGGTTATTACTCTGAGCAATAATATTGGTCACCAAATTTGATTTGGCTGAGATGACTGGCTGTGCTCACCCCTTCTCACTTTTGTATGTTTCTGCTGGAAAGTGAAATCCAAGGGACAGCTTTTTCTGGGACGAGAGTATCTGAGAACGTATGCATCCTGGCCAGGTCCTCTGAGAGCACCCAAGAGTGGCTATAATAATGGTTGTCAATCTACTCGTGTGCTACAAATAGGGTTTCTGTTACAGAAATTTATTATATATCATCACACATTGTACTCTAATGTAAAAAGCTCAGTACACTGCATTTTAAGAGGGCAGCAAAGTAAGTTTGGTACAATGGAGGTTTTATGCCCACGGGTTCCAGTGACCTGAACATTTAGGGGCAATTATATCCCTACTTTCTACAGCAGCTTCTACAGGTAAAGAGAGTGAGCGCCATTTACTCTGCGAGTGTTTCCTCCATTCATCCCTCCTCACGTTTGTCCTTTTTTTTTTTTTGGCGGTACTGGGGATTGAACTCAGGACCCTGCGCCTGCTAGGCAGGCGCTTATTCCACTGAGCAATATCCCCAGCCCCACGTTTGTCCTTTAATGCCTGAATGATCCCTATGATGCTGGCTAAGCAAGTTGTTATAAATTGGAAAATGTAAAACTCATATTATTTTTCAGTTCTTTGCTGGTTGTCTTATGATGAGAACACTGTCTGCAGGATCAAGTTCTAATGTCTTTGTATCCATTCACAACAGCTTCTCCTGCCACTCACCACCCACACACTTGGTGTTCCAGCTCCTGGGAAGAACCTGCTAGTTCCTGAATAAACCACATGTGTTAGTCAGCCTTTTAGCACTATCACAAATTCATGAGATGATAAAGTCACAAAGAGAAAAGATTTATTTTGGCTTGGGGTGTTTGGAGTCGCAGTCCGTGATCAGGGGGATCCATGCTTTTATACTTGCGATGGGTGTCAGAAGCCAGTGGCCAGGAACACATGCTAGAATGTGTGCTCACCTCTTGGCCAAAGAACAGAAGACAGAAAGAGAAAAGGCTGGGGTCCCAAAGTGCCCTTCCAGTGTATACTCCCAATGACCTAAACACCCCCTGCTAGGTGGCGGTTCTGGAGGTTTCCACCTCCTCCCAATAGCACCAGTGTGGCCACCATGTCTTTAGCACACAGTCATTATTTAACACAAGGTGTTAGTCACTTTCCTGTCACTGGAACAAAATACCTGACACTCACTGTTTTGACCCATGGTCTCAGTCCATGATCAGCAGGCTTCCAGGCAAACAGGATGGCATAACAGAGGAAAACATGCTCAACCCATAGCAGCCTGGAAGAAGAATGAGAGGAGGAGGAACTGGGAACAAGAACACATAGAGCCTTCCAGGTCTGGCCCAGTGACCCACCTGCAACCACGCTCCACCTCATAACAGCACTTTCAGGTACTCTGCAGATTAATACACTTATGAGGATGGTGCCTGTGCCCCTATGATCCAATCACCTACCCAACACATGAGCTCCTAAGGGACATTTTAAATCAGAACTGTTACACTGTACTTCCTCAAACCCCTGCCTTTCGACATCTACACTCCCTGGAAGACCTTCATTTCTTTCTCTGCCTGTAAAATCTTCCCCAGAGACCAAGGCAGAGCTAGCGACACCAATCCGGTGCCTCACAGCTCTTCTACCTCTCCCATCCCCACCCCAAGTCACTAAGGGAACACAGATGATGTTCAGGAAACACTCAGTGAGCAGATGACCCTACCTACTACCATGCCTCTAGATTCCATGCTGAGACCAGAGTATATGCCCACCATCAATCACCAGCAACTGGTCAAGGTTAGTGGGAGGAAGAAGCCTGTGATGGCACTGTCCCAGCCCACTGAGTGTGACAGACCTGGGCTCATGAGCACCTTGGGTAACCTTGAAGGTTGCTTTTCGAAAATAACATGGGTTAAAAGAGGATGAGAAACAAAGGCCCAAGAGGAAGAATAAATTCAGAGTAACCCACACTGGATAGGAGACAGAGGAAGAGAAGCACAGAGGCCTTGCCCAGGCCTCTCTTGCTGGGAAGGGCAGGGCTCCTCCTCCATGGCCAGGGGCTCTTTCGGCCTCCGGGGTGGAGTGGTGGCCCCAGCTGAAGGCGCTCTACCTACTGCCTTCAAGGGGTAGGGGGAGAGTCAGAGTCATGCTCTCCCAAAGGGAAGTGAAAATAGTAAATGATTTGTTCCTGGTTCTTCACATACTTTTAGGAAATATTTCTTCTCCATATTTAACCTTTTATTACTTAAATAAAATCTAAGAAGTTTAGTTCATTCTGAGCTCAGTCCACCCTTGCTATTTTTCCCAGAATTTCTGAAATCAAAAGAAATGTGAACCTGCAACCCCAAGCAGAAACACAAAAATGATACCCAGGATTCGGAGGCAGATTCATTTACATCTAGGCACTGATTGGGACCATTCCTAAAATATTAGGCCCTGATCTCTGGTGGTCTAGGGCTTTTATGGGATAAGCAAGCAGGGAGTACAGAGGCAAAATGGCTTGTCAATTGGGGATTGATTTATGCAGTGTGTATCATTGTGACCAGCTATGCATCAGAGTGACCAGCGATTTCTAACACACAGGAGCAACTAGAACCAGAACAGGAACTGTTACCAAGGCAACTAAGAAACTGAAGCATACTAGCTGGGAACAGGGGGATTTCCTGTTACAAACCAACTTTCCAGATGTTTAGCTCAACCGTGAAATCAGCTTCTAGGAATTCCAGGCAACTGGTAAAGACAGACAGCAAGGATATAGAAATTGCACCTAATTTTCTTTTTCTGAGATGTTATTCATCAAGGAGTCACTATGTTTCACACACCTGCCCTGCCAAACATTCTAGAAGAGCATAGATTGTAGTGCATAAGTTGTTTTCCCTGGTGGCGGTGTGGCTGACTGCACACTGCAGCCCACACCACTGCCCAGCATCACTAGGAGAGAGTATCACCCACATCTTCACAGCCCTGGAAAAGGGCGATGTTTGAAACTCAAGGTACAGCTTCTACTGGATGCATATTGCTTTGGTACCACTGGAAAGTTAAGAAAGTATAGGTGAAAGCATCAAAGTCGGGGACACTTCATAGTCATTAAATTGTGTTTGTTTGTAGAAGTCGTGTTACCTTTCTGAGTGTAAAAGTTGAGCCATGCACAAAGGATATCACAGCCTGGTGCAATTAAAAGGGACTTCAGAGTTTTTTTTTTTTCAATTTTATTTTAAAGACAAAAGAATGGAGACATATGAACCAGAAAAGCCATAAACAATACAGAAAATACAAAGTTATACAGAATATAGTAGGGAATTAGAACTGGATGCTGTATTACATAGTTATCTTCACATTAGTTAACACAAAAACATTAAAGGAAGTACCAAATTATAGATAAGATAGTAGGGAATTTGCACTGGATGCTGTATAATATAAAGTTATCTTCATTTCTGCTAATACAAAAACGACTGAGGAAATACAGAATTATAGAGAACATAGAAGGGAATTAGCTCTGGATGCTGTCCTACA
>PVLD010022422.1:0-29355 GCA_004027595.1 Dinomys branickii
CCCTTCCCTTCCCTTCCCTTCCCTTCCCTTCCCTCTCATTATACCATTCCCTCTCTCTCTAAGTTTCATTCATGGCCCTTTCATCCCTCTGAAATGCCAATTTCCAGTCTGTTCTACTGCTATTGAGAACTTCCTCTTTTTTCCCAGTCCAGCCAACTTCTCCAGCTCAAATGTCACTTTCTCAGGAAAATGCTTAATATGCTCCCACCCATGTTAATGTTTCCTCATGGTAGCTTTACATTTATCTCAAAGCACTTAAATAAGTGATAATTGTACATTCTTCTCTGTGATAATTTGTTATCTTATCCCCCAAATATAGGCTTCGTGAGTCCAGGGACTAGTTTGTTTTGATCACAGTTGTATCTACAGTACCTGGGTTATGGTGAGATTTCAGTTACTATGCACCAATAGACAAAACAGTGTGTGCAAAGCATATGCAATATTTTTTAAGAAGTACAAATAAAGTACACTTTCTGTATCCAAAGGTTCCACATCTACCTGTAGAGTAGAAACAGTTCAGAGAAATATATATCTATACTGAATATATAAAAATTTTATCATTATTCCCTAAAAATACACTATAACAACTATACAGTATTTACATAATATTATGTGTTTAAAGCAGTCTAGAAATAATTTAAAGCATGCGAGAGATCAGGTATGTAGGTTATATGCAAATATTATACCATTTCTTATAAGGGACTCAAAACATCAATGGATTTTGGTATCTGTGGAGGGCCCACACCCCTGTGGATACAAGGGATGGCTGTGGTTTTAGGACTGAAGTGTAAGTGGGAAAGGAAAACAGTGAAAGGTGACTTTAAGTGTGCAGTGGGTTAGTTCACTGCAGATTGTATAAACTTGTTAGGAAGCTTTATTTTCTCTTTCAAGTGGGGAGTGGATCCCTTAAGTTTAATTAGGAAAGTAAACCAATCAGATGTATGACAGTGCAGGAACAAAGGGAGACTAGAGAGGGCATTCATCTCTGCACAGAGAGAATGAAGATTTAGACTACACATTTAGGTTTTGGTAGTGAGCTTCTGTTGGTTTTGCTTGTTCAACATCAAGTCCCATTTCTTCTGGGAACAGCACCTTGATTTCCCTTTTGGAAAATCCTCAGAGGATGCAATTTTATTTCTGCCCATACAGATACAGTTCTGTTCCACCAAAGAGTGGGAATGCAAGCCACGGCAGTGAAACATTCCCTGGAATCTGAAAATTTGACCTGAGTGACACAAAGATTGGAGCTAATTCATCCCTATTGGCCTCTGATGCTCCTTAAGTGGCTGCTACCTGGGTCCCCAGATAACCAACTTCTGACCCTTTCTTAGGTGCTTAGCTTTAAGAAGTGTGTGTGGTAGTGAAATCTTTCCAAAAACTCATTCTTTACCACTTGTTAGCCAGAGTTGGCTTCTGTTGGCTTACAGCCAAAGAACCTTTACAAACGCAGCACTATATCCCAGACTTTCCTGGACATAAACATCATCTAAGGTGCTTAAAATATGTACTTATGGATCCTATCTCATCCCTAATCACCGAATCAGAAACTTCAGGGGAAGGGCTTTGAAATCGTTATCGGTAAGAAATTGGCTCTAGTCAATTTTAATAACCACACAAATTTGTTAAATATTGAAATAGGGCAAAGATTATGGGAAAAGGAAAAGAAATGACTGACAGATATAGTGATAATTTAGATGTGGATAGGGAAAAGAGACCTGAAGAGTGGCTGTGAGGATGGTGATGCTGTGAAACCTGAGAAGAAGCATATTTATGGGGAGCAGTGGATTCAGTTTTGGGGGATATGTAGATTTTTAGATACTTGAGAGCATTTAAGGAAAAATGGGGGCTAGTAAGTTGTTTTGCCATTGACTAGATGTGTAACCTTGGACAAGATAAGTAGCTTCTTTGAATAATGGAAAGTTACTTATAGGGTTTAATGACACTTCATATAAAACCCTTAGAACTGTGCCTGGTGCACAGAATGTGATAGGTACTATGTAAGTGTTAAGCCAATGAGTGAAACCAAGTTGGATATAAGGTCTGTATTTTAGGACAGAATTTCTGGCAGGAGATAAAGTCTTGTAAGTTATGAATCCTAGAGGGAATGTTTGAAGTTATAGAAATAAGTGATCAAAGAATGTATGTAGTATGTTAAAAATGGAAGGTTCTTTGTGAGTTTTTCCCTCTTATTTTTAATCTATCAAAATTCTTCAACTACCACATTTCATCAACTAGACAATAACTTCTACCAAAATTTTTAACATTGGTGAAGAAGAATGCCTTTTACCATCAATAACATGTCATAGTTTAATTATCAGAGTTCTTTTTTGTAGTGGCATATGAAATAGTGGTGTATCTTTCAATTGACAGCACCTTAGATTTGATGAGACATATGAGAAGTGTGATCTGTCTTGTTTGAACCTCCCAGACACCCGGTATAAGCCTCTACTTTAATGTTTATTTCAGTTTGAGTTATATTAGAGTTGTCTATCAACTATTTGACTGCAAGGTCCCCAAGTGTCAAAGAGTCCTCAACTTTCCTTTTTGTATCTCTAAGAATACAGTGAATGCATCTGTCTGTAGATGGAACTAAATAAAAATTGCTTGGATTAAACTGAATTCCAAAGCAGCCCATAAATTACTTTTGAAATTTCTGTTAGTTTGCAATTAGCCTCATTGCTTAGTTAATTTGACATGCATAAATACATACTTGTTTTGGGTTACTAATGTTATACTTGATTCAAAGAAAGCATCTGTCATATGAATTCTCCAGGTAGTTAATAATAGGAACTATTTCAAGAAAACATATTTAGGTATTCCTGGAAGTATTTAAAATAGGATGGCAACACTTCCTGCAAAGTTATACGGAGAACAGAGAACAATGTTCACACATATTAATCATTAACTGTGTAATTGCAGTAGATGCTGATTCTTTCTGAACCATCTCAGTTTGCACTGTATTCTTTCTACCTGTTAATTAAATTCTATTCATGTCTCTCATTACATATATTTTGAGAGCCTATTACATGTGTATTCAGTATCCCAGGATCTCCAGAGAGCACAAAATGTTCAGACATGCATCATAATTAAACTACCAGGTTCATCTTACTAAATAGGTACAGACTATACCTTATGTCTTTGGCAATGGCCAGGGAAATCCTTTCAGTCTATCCCGGCTGAATTTTCTGCCAGTCTTTTCTGTATCACTTCTGGTTCTGACATCCCATTGCTTATGACCTAATCTCACTTTTCACCTTCTGGATCCTCAGATCTCATGAAGTCATTAGCCTCTCCTCTTTTCCAAGGCTACAGGTCACTAAAGCATCTTTGCCGTCACAATTGGAATAAGAAACTTAATTGCTGACACCCAGGGGTTGCTATTTTTTTTTCCTCTCTGGCTTTTCCCATGCTGAGTGGAAGTTGCTTTTCATCCACACTGGGACTCCTTTTTTCCAGCTGGACAGCCGAATTGCCTCTGTCAGGTCAGTCCCCTAGTCCCTGTTTCTTTCTGTTGTACAATCTGGCAACTTGGTTTTGTTCATTGATTACTTTCTCTTTCACATAACTCACTCAAGGGTACTTTATGAGAGTACTCAGTGTTAATTAGATGGGGAGATAAGACCGTAATAATCACCAAGGTGATATAAGCCTTCTTAGTCCCATACTGCTGAATCTTGAGAGAAATTTGCTGTGCCTGGTAAGATTCAGATTCTTCCTGTCCTCTAAGCCTTACTTTCTTGGCCTCCTGGCTTCTCTTCCTAGGTTTCCAGCCAGTTCAGACTCTTCACCAGTATCCAAATTCCCCGTGTACTCAAGCATCTCTTAATTTTTGCTCCTGCTATTTACCTAAGCCTGGAATTTTATTCCATACTCTTTGTCCATCGAAATCCCACTCATCCACCCAAGCCTGACCTAATAGCACCTGCTTTATGAAGTCTCTTAGTCTTCACTGGAAAATAATTTTCTTTCTCTATTGTCCTACACTACTTGCGTTCTTGTGTCTGCACTTACAATACTGTGTTTGAATAGTTATTTGTAAGTATCACAAAATCTTAATAATAATACTTAAATATCTAACTCTCCATAAAATTTTAAACTTTAGCTAGTATGTTATCACATGCCTATAATCCCAGCATTGGAAGGTTGAGGTAGGAGGACTACTGATAGTTCGACTCCAGACTGGGCTACATAGTAAGTTCGAGGACAGCCTGAACTACACAATGAAACCCTGTTTCAAAACAAAACAACACAATATGAAGTCTTTGTGGTCAGGGACTCCATTTCACTCCTTATATCACCCCAGATAAGACTATGTAACATGTTATGGTTTGTGTCTAGATGTCCCCCCACCCCCACCCCAAGCCTCATGTAGTTGTACATAGGGTTTTTTCAGAGGTGAGTAAATCTAGAGTGTGTGATGCTGGGCTTAAGAGCATTTGATCAGTTCACGAGTTGATTTGGTGTCACCCTAACCCTAGCAGCCTAGATAGGGTATGAGAGGGGCAGAAAGACACTGTTAAGGTTGGTTGTTGATTTTGCTGTCCTCTGCCCACCATGAACTGTTCTCTTCTGCAAAGCTCCCCTACGCCGCAACCAGCTCATTATGGACGCATACCGCTACAAACTGTGAGCTACATTAATCCGTCCTTTGACTTTGGGCAGTAGGTATTTTGTCTCAGCAACAAGAAATGTAACTAAGACAATATTTATGAAATAGATGACTGCATGAAGGCAAAGAGTGTTTATAAAGACATAAGTATCATAAAGTTAAATGGCAATCCAAAAAATTAAGTTGAATAACTAGAAACCTTTGCCATTTTGAATTCTGTCAAATTATCGGGGAAGTCTGTCAGTTGCAGAGGAAAGAACACCAGCCTAGGAATTCAGAGATTTGAGTGTTTTTCTTGGTTCAGTCTTGGATACATCATATTTTCTCCTTTGGCAAAGGAGGGGGTTGTTCCCACTTAGTATTTCTGAAACCTTAATTTTTTCAGTATCTGTACGATAACTATGTTTTGTTTGCTTAATAGCCAATAGAGTCCTAAGGGCTCTAAAATTTTCCGTGGGGAAGTTACACTTCTCTTTTTGAGACATTTAGCAAAACACTAAATGAATCTTTAATGGAGAATGATTCAGCAGAGTTTCAGGGATCTGAATGTAATTTAACAAGACTTCCAGCACCTCTAATGACTGGGATTCTACCTCCTTTATGCCTCCCCTCTGAGCATGGTGCAGTTTGCACTTTCTGTCTTTTGTGCAGCCTCGGCTTTCCTGCAGGGCCCTGTAAGCGTTTGCTGGGCCAGATCTTCCCTCGGAGGGCTCTTTATGTTTGCACACTCAGCTTGTCCTGTGGACTTGTCTCACTAAACTCCCCTTTGAGTGCTGTATATTTTGGCACAGCCCAGTTCTCTGAGGGATTCTTTTCTCCATTAACACCTCTTGTCTTGCAGTTATAGCAAAGTCTTTTCTGCTCTTGCCTCAAGCAAATAAGTCCACATTTCACTGTTCTTAACTGTTCATATATATATTGGTTTTCTATATTTTCTATAATGGACACATATGAAATTTATAATAAATAGGATATTTTAGTTTTTAAAAATGTGAAAGGAACATCAGGTCACAGATAATGGAATAAGGGCATTTTTAACCTTATTCTTCTATTTCAAAACCATTTGACAACAACAAAAATAATGAAAATTTAGATTAAGAACAAGTCCTATTATCAGTGAAATAAGAAAACAGCAACAATGTCAACCAGAATTAGAAAGCATACTTACCAATTGCTAGGGTTCTGGAGGTAGAATGAAGAGTTCCAAGGAGAGTCACAGCCTTGACAGTACTAAGTACTAAGAAATCTAGGACCATAAGTGGACCACCAGAGAAACTAGATAGTATCCCTATAGAGATGTAGTTCCTCATTGCAAAAGACTGAGTTGGAAAAGAAACCATGCTGATCTCCCACTTTTGTGATGTTCCCTTCATATTTTTAAAAACTAAAACATATAGTTTGTTATAAATTTCATACTCATCTCTAGGCAAGAAAGGGTGGTGATGACAAAGACGGGGATGAGCTCATCAAGAGGTACTGACTCTGGAATGTAGAGATATAAGGCACAGGAAACATAAACTTGGTACAAACAACTATGAACAACAAATCTTAATGGAAATACTGCACTGATTCCATATACATATTTGTTGAGAAAATAGATCTTCCATTCCAAGAATTTGTACTCATAGAATAGTAGAAATAAAACTGTTATTATTTGGTAATGATATTACTGTATACACAGAAAACTGAAGAGAATTTACAAATTATTAGAGATAATAAGTGAACTTGGCAAAGTCACTGGATAGAGGTCAATATTCAAAACTTTGATTAGAATACATTAGCAACAGCTACATAGAAGATAAAGCATTAAGGAGTATAACTTCAACAAAATTAAAAAGCCTAGAAATATATCTAGAGAAAGGAGGGTAAGATATTTACCCTGAAAATTATACAACATTATTGAGGACAACTAAGAAACCTAAATAAATGAAAGGATTTACCAAGGAAGACTATATTGAAAATAACCAAATTTGTCATAAATTAAACTACAAATTCAGTGAAATCCCTGTCGGAATTTTAGCACTTTTTTTCTTCAGAAGACAATGAATTGGTGCTAGAA
This sequence comes from Dinomys branickii, assembly GCA_004027595.1. Lineage (NCBI taxonomy): Eukaryota > Metazoa > Chordata > Mammalia > Rodentia > Dinomyidae > Dinomys > Dinomys branickii. The sequence continues at coordinate 6,669 of PVLD010022422.1, forward strand.
TTTATATGGAAATGCAAAATGTCAAAAAGGATCCAAGATAATTTTGGGGAAGGAAAACAAAGCTAGAAGAGACTTATACTACTAGATATGAAGACTTATACAACTATAGTAATTAAGACACTGAAATTTTGGTGTACAAATAAACAGACAAATGAAACAACTCAGGACTGAGAGGCAGATCCTTACATGTATAATAATCTGATTTATGACAAAAGCATCAGCGCAGTACATTGGAAGAAGGAGGATATTTTTTAATAAATGGTGTCGAGTCAGTTGGATTTCCATATGGAAAAATGTTTACTGACTCCTATCTTATACTATACAAAAATAAATCCAGATGTATGCTATGTATAAATGTAAGAGGCAAAACAAGAAAGTTTTTAGAGGAAAGAGAACATCTTTATGACACAGTATACAAATATTTCTTAAACAAGATAAAGGCAGCTTTAAAACAGAAAATTAACAAATTGGATGATGTGAAAGTTAACAATATATTTTTATCAAAAGACACCACTGAAGGATAAAAAATTCAAGTGACTGATGGAGGGGAAGAAAATATGCATAGCACAAGTATCTATTGAAAGATTCATAGAATAAACAAGGACAAGGACAAGCAAATTAATAGAAATATGAGCAGAAAACATGATCAACACATCATAAAAATGATTATCCAAATGGAGAATGAACATAGGGGACAGTGCTTGATTTTATTAGTCATCAGGCAACATAAATCATGACCAATACCACTACACACCCATGAAAATGGCTAAAATATGAAAAAAAATGAATTGAGAAACTACAACTGTTGGTGGGAATGTAGAAGCAACTTGGTTGCATCTACTAAAACTGGACATGTACATATTCTATGATTCTACTGCTTCATTCCTGGGTATGTACTTGATATATTCCCACATTTACCAGAAGACATTCAGTAGATGTTTCTAGGAGCAGCAGGCATAATAATTAAAATATTAAATTTCTAAATGCCCACAGGCAGTATAATGGATACATAAACTGTAGTGTAGTCACAAAGTAGGCTACTGTACAATAGTCAGAATGAGCAATCCACAACTATACCCCAAAATAAGGATATTTCACACAAACATAAGTTAATGTCAAGTGAAAAAAACCTAGGCACACAAAACATTAAATGCTCTATGATTCCACCAGAACCACTGACCTACTGACTGGCCTCGTTGTGGACAAGGCCAATGCCCAGGGACAGAAGATAAGCCTAGAGGGTCAGCAGACCAAAGGAGAAAGTATGGACCTGGCCAGCAGCGTTAGCCTCAAGAAAAGCCCATAGCTGTTGTAAACTATAAAAACAATGTAGGGTTTTACTCTGAAAGAGAGTCCTTCACGGTAGGGTAGAGTTGGAAAAGAAACCCAATGGAGCACTTGCTATATTGCTAGGCAGCGTTTCATCAGGTATCATTTTAGGAAGGTGTTATTTGTTTAAGATTGAGCTACAGAACAACTATAGAACAACTGCACTTCAGGGGTTCTCGTGCTATCCTCCCACAGTGACTGGTGAGAGACAACCATGGGAGACAACTGTGGAAAAGTATGGGCTAGACATAAAACTGAAAAGTTTATGCTCATGCCAAGAACATGGACCCTCCCTTCTGTAGTGAGAAACCAGGCATGACAAGTGTGGCTGTCAGAAAAGCTGCATCTGAAAGGGCTGGCATTATGTCCAATAGCCTGCATTAATCCCTGGCCTGTGGCCTACACCCAGCAGATAACAGTGGACTGATTACTTTTCCTTTCTACTAATGAGAGTAGAACACTCCTTGCTTTGGACAGTTGCCACAATCTAGGGTGTATGGATAGAGGAGCCACTGGAGCAGAGGGGATGCCTCATAAACCCACAGGCCATAAAGATGGAGAAATTCGTGACTTGCTAGATTCCAAGAAAACACATACTAGAAAGAAATCATTCATTCAAATTACAGAGGAGGTTTTTTTTGTACTCAGCAGTGTTTTTAATGAGATATTCTTTTTTGATACTTTAAAATCCATATAAATTAGCTAGTATTTTAAAGAACTTTAAAAATAAGTAGAATGGAGGAAATATACAACCACCCAAAAGTTTTACCTTCCCCTTGTAAACAAATCTCCTTCATATTTTAAATAACCTATTATTTACCTTTGACAGATAACCAAAACAAAAGACTTATATCTAGAACATATAAAGAATTAAAAATAATTAGGCCCCCAAAATTCAAAGACCCAATCTAAAAATGGGCATCTGATATGAATACAGAGGAGTTTTTTGGGGGATCCAAATTTTCATATTTTTTTCCTTCTCTTACCTTTGTTGGTTTTTGGGGTTTTGGAGGTATTTTCTCCTTTTCTGCCTTTTCTCCTTTTAACTATTTTTCTTTATTATTCTCTTTGATTTTTCTTTTTCTTGTTTGTTGTTTTCTGTTCCTTTTATTCTATACTATTAATTTCCTTTTATTCTTCAATAGGATCCTTTACCTCACTTTATTTTACTCTGTCTCATCTGCAATTAATTTATTTTTCCAAGTTTCCTTTTTTCATTTTCTGGTTCCCTACCCCCTCTGTCTTTACTAATATAACCATTAGATATTAGACATCTTTAGATAGTTAGTTACCTCAATATTATTACTGCTGAGTACTGTTTGTTAGTAGAGGTACAGTTGCTGCATTTAGTAGATATTTGCTGTATGTCAGTATTTAGTTTGTCTTAGTGTTTGTACAATAATTATAGATCTCTTTTCCATGATTAAGGGTGGTACATTATTGGTTTTCAGGGTGTAACAATATCCAGTTTGTCTGTGATGCTGTTATTGTTGCTGATTTTATTTCTACTGGCAGGGTTGCATGGCTGTTGATATTAATTGGTTTTCTCTGGATGCCAATATCTGGATTGCCTTTGTGTCATTAACAACACCTTGCCCCATTCCTGGATAACTGGGTGCTTGGCCAAATACACTGCAGTCTTCCCACCCAAATAAACAGATGTAGCTGGGTTTTTTGGATGGAGGCAAAGGGCTATAGTTCGTCATGCCCAGAGGGCATCACTGCAAAGGAGACACTACCTAAAAACTTCTTAAAACTAGTAAAATACCTTCCACTACAATTAACCTGCAAATATCAGCACAAAAAAACCTAACAAACAAAGTAACAAAAATAGGAACATGAGCGGACAGGGCAACAAAATTCCTCCCCAAACTTCCAACTTCTCCAAAGCTAATCCCTGGGACTGTGAGGGGGAGGAAGCCAAAAGCCACACAGCTGAATTATTCAAAAGGATGAAGAAGATAAAAAGGACAAGTCATAAGGTTCTTGGTGAGTTTCAAGAACATATAACTGAACTGATAATGGACCTAATAAAAATGATCAGCAAGATTACAGTAAACACTAAGGAAAAGCTAGTTGAGCTAAACAAAATCACACAAAACATAAATGTCCAGTTTAGCAAAGAATTAGTCCATAAAAAGGTATCAAACAGAAATTCAGGAGATTAAAAGTTCTTCTGAAAGTCTGGGCATCAGAAGTAACCAGTGTGAAGTAAAAAGAGAGTGTCAGAACTAGGATATTGGCAAATGGTACGCTGCATGCAAGAAACACAAGTAACCCAAAAAGAAATTCTTAGCATAAAAATCAAAATATGGAAAAAAATCCATGACACAGAAAACCTAAAACAAGCAGGTGTACCTGCCCTATTTTCAGACAAAGTGGATTTCAAGCCAAAACTGATCAGAAGGGAAAAAGAATATTATTACATACTGGTTAAGGGAACAAGTCAACATGAAAATTATAAACATATAAGCATGGAACACTAGTACACCCAATTCACAGAACTACTAGATGTAAAAAACTAGATAAATATAAACACATTTATAGTGAGGAACCTAAATACCCTATAGTCACAAATAGATCAGATAGACAAAAACAAACAAACAAACAGAAAACAAAGAACTATTAGAGTTGGGCCAAACCTTTGAACAAACTGAATTAATAAATATTTACAGTGTGTTGCACCTCACAACAAAATACACATTTCTAAAGCATTACACAGATCTTTCTCCAAAACAGACCATGTACTAGCCAATAAAGCATGCTAAAGTAAATGCAAAAGAATAAAAATGCAAAGTAAAACAACAGTAAAAATTCATTTTATTCCTGAAAGAATGGCTATGCTCAAGGAATCAAATAGCAAATCCTGGTTAGGTTGCAGTGAAAAAGGAACACTTCTACATGGTTGGCTGGAATGTAAACCAATGTAACCACTGTGGAAATCAGTATGGAGAGTCCCCCAAACACTTAAACTAGAAATTCTCTTCAATCAAGCCATTCTCCTTCTAGGTATCTTTCTGAAAGAGTTAAAGACATCATATTACAGTGATACATGTACATGCATGTTTATAGCAGCACAAACTATAATAACCAAATCTTGGAAGCAGCTTATATGCCCATCAACAGATGATTGGTTAAAGAAAATATTATATTTATACACAGTGGGGTAGTACTCTGCCATAAAGAAGAATAAAATTGAATTATTTGTAGGAAAATGGATGCACTTCCAGATCAAAATGTTCAAATGAAACAAATCAAACACACAAGTTTAAATATAGCATGTTTTTTCTTATATGAGAAGCTCAAAATATAAACAAAGAACAAAATAAAAATAAGTAACGGGAAACAGGGTGATAAATCTTTTACAAAAGAGAATGGAACCAAGAGATAGTGGGGTAGGGAGAGGAGGGGGAGGGGATGAACAAAGAATTGAGATGTGTTATGTGCATGTACCAATACCCCACAAAGAACGTAATTATTATGTACTGCAAATGTACTAATAAAAAATAAAACTTGTTTAAAAATTTGAAGCTTTGTTCATGGTAGATTACCTCCAAGATCCCTCTGGAACTGAGCAGAGGCAGTGTCCTTAGACAGGGCTTGCAGCGCTTTTTATAACTTTGCTTATTAAAATTCTCTGTGTAGATCCTATGGACAGTTGAATTTATGTTCCTAGGAATGCGAACAGTTCTTTCTACTGGTTCTCTACTGGCTCATTAGCTCAAGTCTGAGTTCCTGGAATGGAGCCCATTCTTTTCCCCGTGTACTTCCCTCTCACCATGACTGCCCTCCATGACCAAACTCTTACTTTCACTATAACTGTATCTCAGTGTACTCTCCAGGCATTTTGTCCTGAAGCCTTCCCTCCTGGTCCGTGCTGACCTTCATTTGACTCTGTGTATCCTCACACTAACCCCAAATCCTTTCTCTGTCTCACCTATCCGCGTCCTATTTATTATATGAATTCATCTGTTCTCTGATTCAGCAAACATTTACTGAGTATCTATTATGTACCAGACTGTAGGTGAATTAAAGGATAATCTTTGTCTCTAAGGAGCCTATCCTCTGATGACAAGTACAGACAACATGTGAGAGTCATTTTATAGAGAAAGCATGATAAGAATCTGGCAATCTGAGATTAATTCTATCTGGGAGGAGATTGCAGGGCTTCTATAGTGTCCTTGTTCAAGAAATGATTTGTGAGTTACACTTTGAAGAAGTGTCAGTTATTTGGATTTGGATAAACTGAGAATAGAGGTCATTATTCTATACAAAGGCTGGGTTGTCTTTCTGTGGTAGAAGGTACTTCAGTATGGCTGGATGAAAAGGAGAGCAGTGGAAAGTATGGTTGGAAAATGAGGCTGGGGTTCACCACCGAGTGTCACATGAGCCTTGAATTTCTTTATAGCTGAGTAATACTCCATTGTCTAAAAATACTACATCATTTTTATCCATTCCTCAGTTGATGGACATTTGGGTTGTTTCCAAGATTTAGCTATTATAAATTGTGCTGCTGTGAACATGGGTGCACATATATTGCTGTGGTATGATGTTTTCAGTTCTTCTGGAGGGGAATAACTAGGTTGAATGGGATCTCTAATCCTAGTTTACTTAGGAAATTTCCAGACTGATTTCCACAGTGGTTGCACCAGTCTACACTCCCACCAACAGTGGAGAAGAGTTCCTTCCTCCCCACAACCATACAGCATTTGTTATTCGCTGATTTCTTGAAGATAGCCATTCTTTCCAGGGTGAGATGGAATCTCAGTGCTGTTTTAATTTGCATTTCTCGAATGACTAATGATGTTGAACTTTTTTTTCATGTATTTATTTGCCACTTGTATTTCTTTATCTGTGTATTCATCTCAGATGCCCATTTTTGGATTGGGACTTTCAATTTTGGGGGTCTGATATTTTTTAATTCTTTATATGTTCTCAACAGGAGTCCTTTATCTAAAGGACAGTTGGCTAAATTTTTTTTCCAATTTGTGGGTTTTCTTTTCACCCTGTTGGTGATTTCTTTTAATGTGCAAAAACTTTTCAATGAGATGATATCCCAGTTATAATTCTTTGGAGTATTTCCTGTGCAGTTTGGTTTTTGTTCATGAACTCTCTGCCTACCTCTATGTCTTCAAGACTTCCACATACTTTCTCTTCTGATAGACCTAGTGTTTCTGTTTTAATATTTAGAACTTTAAGCCATTTTGACCTTATTTTGCTGCATGGGGTATTACTCAACTATAAAGAAATATAAACTTGAGGCTCTTGTAGGTAAATGAATGCAATGAAAGACCATATTCATAAGTGAAATAAATCAGATTCACATGTATAAACATCATAGTTCCTCCCTACTCTAAGAGCCTGAAAGAGTAAATAAAATCTGATGGACTTAAAACTAGTTGTACTTTTGTGTCCCCTCCAATGTCATCATTTGAGGTGTTATCCTTTTCCCAGAAGTACATTGCATAGTGGTTTAGACAACATGCTCTATATTCAAACTGCTTGGGAAAAATTCTGACTCTGCCATTAACGGAAGCAAATTCTTTATCCCTTTGTGACTTGGTTTTCTTATTTGTAAATATATTTTTCATAGTAGTTCTAAATTTACAGAATTCTTTGAGGATGAACATATTTATATAGTCAATAAAGAATCTAAAACATTGTTAACTATTGTTACAATTTGTGTAGTATTCTACAAGTATTTTTTCTTTCAAATTTGTAATTGTTCAAGAATTTCTTAACTACAATGTTTTCTTTCTTACGATCTGAAGCAGAATTTTACTAGCTACAAACTCATAATGGTTGTTCATCTACATCCACCAACCCACAGCATAAAGCAATTTTTGTTTGGCAAATTAAGTAGTTAAGAATGTTGTTTCCATTAATTTTACTACCTACGTACCTCCTGGAGGCAGGGCAAGGCAGTCTAGTTAAACCAAACCAAACAAAGCATTTTAAGAGTTTATAACTGAATGCTTATTTGCAGTTGTTCTAAATCATCTCAGCCAGATGGGCATTTTAAAAATATTTCCAAGGAAGAAATTTTCACAAGCTTTCTCAGTAACCTGTCATAATGTTTCCAAACCTTACTGAAAGTTCCTCCAGAAAATCTAATGTCTGGAAAACTCTGCAATTTATCATCCAAACTAGGACATTTAATAATTCACTGGAAGAACCTGGGACAATACAGGGCAAACTGGAACGTAAGCCACCTCCTGTACTGTGGCCCCGCCTGTCATGCGCATTGCTCGTATCCTTTTACTTCATATGCAGAAGGAACAAGTAGTCCTAAGGTCTACAAAACAACTTTATGCTCTTAAGCTTTTGCTCGTTCTGTCAATTTACGGAATGGAGGAAAAAGTAGCAGAAGCCCAACCAGGCAAAAGCTTAAAGTCCATTGTTTTTTCTTTGTCTGCTTTCCACTCAGTGATGATGATGACAGTGACGATACTTGTAAAGCACTTAATATGGACCAGACACACCGGGGAGTGCGTCACACGTGTTAGTTCATTTAATTCTCATACAATATCAGCATCATGATCATCACATCCTTGTTTTGCAGCTGAAGAAATAACAGAGAGAAAGAGAAAGGGAGAGACAGAGAGGGAAGAAGAGGAAGAGGAGGAAGGGGAAGAGGAAGAGGAGGAAGAGGAAGGGGATGAAGAAGAAGAGCAGCGTGAGGAACAGGAGGAGGAGACAGAGAGCACCTCATCTAAGGTTACGCAGCCAGAATCTGCCCTAACTGGAAGCCCAGAGGCTGGGTTCTTAGTCAAGAAGCTCACCCTCAGGCCTTCTGCAAGATTATAGCTGCACAAAACCTTTTGCTGTAGTGTCCTTCCTGAATGGACACTGCTTTATAGTGAGAACACTTCAGAATGCTTTACAGTATGTGAAATGTACATTCTCTTCTTAAATCTTCATAATCATGTGAAGTGGTCAATGAAGGTTATTATTATTCCTATTTAATAAATGAAAAAACTGGATCAGAAAGAAAATTCAAGTTTTACAGAGAGAAATCATCATAGCTAAGACTACAACTCAGAGCGGGGCTCTGAATATTCTTTTCACCAACTTCCAATTATTTAAATCTGTGATCTTAGTGGCTATTTCCATTTTAACTGAGATGGTTATGAAAGAGCAAAGCCTACCATGAAGTATGATTTTTGAACAGGGGCATCTTGGCCAGTGTGGCACATCCATGGGAGGCAACTGGGGATGGAGAACTTCTCCAGTACCCTTCAATCCATGTCTCTTATATCACATCTCTTCTCTATGAAGTCATGCTAAAAACCTAGGTACAGATAAGCCACCAAACATTTTTTAACAAGTCAAATTTAGTTGGTGAATCATTTCCCCATTTACTCCAAGCGTTTGTCAAAGGCAGCGTATCAGGCCACCAGCGACCTGTCCACATGATCAGAGAGAGGTTGTGAGGGAGATGTATGCACCAAGGAGTGATGGGAAAGCTTGCTTCTAGAGACCTTGTGCTTCTAGCACTTAGCTTCAGTTGTCTGTTCCTTGAGGTGGGGCACTGAAGAGTCTGAGTTAGAGGCTCTCCCACGGAAGGGGAGGTGACTTTAGAAGGAAGAGAAAAAAATGGGAAAAATGCACAAAAACAGAAAATCAAACTCAGCTCCATGAAAGATTTATTTTCCCTCATTACCATTATATTTCACTAGACTTACCTGCTCAAGAAAGTAATGAGTTCTACATGACTAAATGTACTCAAACAGGGATAGGTGCTTGGTTTCTAGGGAGGAAATAAAGTCATCTGCAGTGCATAAAAATCTCTCAGGGAGCAAGTGAAATGCAGACTAGAAAGCCATAGCCCAGAAAGTACGATCCCCAGGAATCTGCATTTCTTAAAATCTTCCTTCTGATTCTGATGCAGGTAGTGCGAGCAGTGCTGTGGGAAATGGATTCCTGTTAGAGTGTGAGACAGGATGAAGTGCAAGGCAGGGGTGAGGGCCAGGGAGGAGGCTCACATACCTCCCTCTGAGCTGAACCATATGGTTAGGTGAACTTTACTCTTTAAGTCTTTCTAATATTAATCTTCTTTTTGGATGTTTATACCTTGGTTTCCTGACGAGAATGCTTGAGTGACATATGAGGTGAGAGATCTGGGGCGTAATAATACCATGTCATGGAAACACTCATAAAGCCATGACCCCATGGCATATGAATTCTACGTGGGGTTTGCACAGGTATTAAATGTTCTGTGGTTGGCTTTTGGAAGTTTGCTCTATCCTGACACCAGGATTTCTAAGCTGGCCTGGAGGGAAGCAGGCCTGCAGCTTCCTGGTGTTTGGAGCAGATGGGGAAAGAGTCTGAAATACTCCTTGTCATCACCTGCAGCTGACAGACCACAGGCAGAGGAGGCAGCAGGGGGAAGTCAGGCCAGTCGATTTGGGAGAAAAGAGAAATCAATGGTGATGCCTTACGAATGCTTCCTTCTTGGGTTCCTCTCCAAATGATGGTGTGTGTGTGTGTGTGTGTGTGTGTGTGTGTGTGTTTGTGCGTGTGTGTGTGTGAGCGTGCGTATGTGCACACTCTCATGCACACATGCACGCGCATGTTTGCACTTGTGTGTGTACCAAATTGGGCAGCACTTATCTCTGGCTGAAAGTGGTAATAAATCAGAGGTTACAAAACCACCACTAGACACCTCCTGCAGGTCCAGTCAAAGAAACAGGCCTCTGAGAGCACAGCTGAGTCGGCAGGATCCCCAGTACTATGGCCCCACCTCATGGGATGGAAATCACACATCTGGGATCAAGCATGCCAGATGTGCAAAGGGCTAATGCTGAAAAGACACTGCTGGAATATGACATAGTTCTCAAAAACATTAGTATAAGGTTCAAAAGTTATTTGTTTTTTTATTTATAACCTTAGTCACCATAGTAGTTTTATCATTTGGGTAGTCAACTCTTCCTTGTACCCTGATTGTCTGTCCTGGACTGTCAAAGGGAAGCAGAAAGATTGAGGTGTTTTAAAGAAGTCATGTTGATTTCACTGTGGCAGTGACAATAAAGACCCAGAAGAAAAATGAATCCTGGTTGAAATCCTGATTTGATATCAGTTGTGGCATTTGTTAAGTATATGGTCCTGAGCAAGTTATTTTAATTTCTATGAACTTAAAATCTTTAATCTAGAAAAATGGGCTAAAACCTGTCTACTTCAGTGGTGTAGTGTGGGGATTCAACGAGACACCACAGAGAAAGGTCCTAGGTCCTAGATCAGGCTTGGCACAAGGTAAGCGCTGGGGCAGAAAAAGGAAGATGAGTGTGGTTCGGGGCAGTAGGTAGAAAAAGGGAAGTCACTTGCTGCTCAGTCAAGCGCCAGAGGTCTATGGAGACAGAGCAATTGTAAGATTGTCTTTAAGACTCTGGTTATAGGGGGTCCTGGAAAAAGTGCTTCTTGTTATCTGTGCATTGCGGGTTGGCTTCTCTTGCTCTCTCAACCCCAAAACACCTTTCTCTCCCTTGAGGTCTCTATATATCCTTCCTTTCTGTGCTCCCGGTCCTTTCCCTGACCCCCCTCCACCCCACCCACAGCCTACCCACACTGAGAGGTTTTTCCTTAGAGTAGCAAAGATATAAGCCCTGAAGATTAATGAGAATCATTCAAGGTTTTTATCCAGCTAAGGAAAGCAAAATTCCTTTCAGGCAAAGCCTCAACACTCATTGCATTTGTGAGTTTTAAATTAAAAATCAATTGTGGGGTTTCTTTTGGGGATATGAAAGTGTCCTACAATTAGATAGCGTGATAGTCGCACAGTTATCTGACTATACTAAGGCCTACTAGATATGCACCTTAGAAGGGTGAGTTTTATGTGATATGAGTTATACCATAATAAAGCCACATAAAATAGGTCAGACTAGATAGCTTTCCATTCTTCTGCTCTTCTCCAGTTTTATTAATATGTAAGTTATAATTTCATTAGAAATTCAAATTATAAATACAAGTATAATAATAGGGGCCACAACATACCATGCACCATTTGTTTCACCACTTTAATCTAAGATTAAGGACCATCTGTCTCTCCACGTCTGTCTGTCTCTCCACGTCCATATTCATCCTCATTCTCATTCTCTTTCTCTCCCTCTCTCTCTTTCTTTCTCCCCCCAACCAGCCTCTCCTCTAGCACTACTACACCTGTCAAAATTCAACTCATCTTTCTAAGTTTGACTCATGAAATCTTCCTTGGTGTCCTCTCTTCAGTCACTTATCAAACCTGTGTTAAGTGTGTCTCTTGTGGGACCAGGATCTAGGGTACAGAAATGAGAGTAAAAGAAGGATATTAACAACACCACTCGTGGGGTCTGTTTCATCTAAGGGACATTCAGCCCCTTCAGGCGAGCTCCCTAGTCTCCATCTCAGACTAGGACAGATGTCCAAGCAACCTTTCTGTCTCCTAGATCCTCCCACTCCAGTGGTTCCCAGATGGCTGCTGCAAAAGAAGCTTTCTATACATCACTTCCATTTACTTTATTATCCTAATTAGGAAAGCAACATGACTCCACAGAGTCCACTGAAGTGTTAAGAACTAGCTATTTTATGTCTTGCTAGCATCTCTGACCTCCTCATACCATGCTTACTGTACTCCAGGCAGCATGTCTAGAGGTTTCTGCAAGAGTTTTTTTCTGGCAGGTGGAATCCTCAACCCAAGATGCTCCTTTCTTGCCTCTTGATGCTCTCCACAGCCAGACCTAACCATTTCCTTCTCCCTGAAGGAAGTCTTCCCATAGAATCCTTATTCTACTTTCTGTGCTTAGCTTGTGCTCTATGATTTTGCTCTTCCTGGTACTGTCTGTACCACATGACTTCTATTGCCTTTCTTGGTACATAGCGTGATGTCATGTACCCAACAGGTACTCAAAGAAGGATTTTTAAAAAATAATTAACTGATAATGAATTAGGTCTACATTGTTCACGCACATGCTAGGCGTTGGTAGGGACCTTCTTTCCTTCCTCCCTCTATTCTCTTCCTTCCTTCCCTATTCCCTGCCTCTTTCTTTCCTTTGCTTGACTTGGTCATTAGAATATGAAAATCAGCAGGTAGTGGTTGATTTGGTAGTGTAACACATTGCTTTATCTCCTCATCCCTCACTTGCTAATGCAGGTTCACCCATATAGTTATCACAGAAGCAGGCTTTTTGTTCAGTATCATCCTGGCCATGGCCACTGATAGACCAACTGGAAGCTCTTCCTCAAAACTCTACCTGTATCTTCTGACTCTGTGTTCAAAGATTGAAATAATCTATCCTAGTTTTAAAAATACTATTCTTTCTAAGATTCTGTTTTTAACTACATAGTATTAATTATTATATGTTTAAAGTTTTAGTACTATACTGTGTAAAATCTCAAGCATATAAATCTAATGACACGTGCTTGTTACAGTCTCACTAAAGGCAGTGAGACTGTACGACTTTCTTTTAAAAATAGAATTCAGGCAAATAAAGGCATTAAGTTATCCTAGTGGAATGGAAGATTTATTGTTTAAACTTTGAAAAGTCAGGAAATTCCAGAGTTGGATTCCAAGAGAGATATTTCTAGAAATGAACATAGAAATACCTAATGTATATCAATGTTTGGTTCATTTTCTGCCTGATACAATAATCCTATGGATTAAGCATGGGGATCATATTGCACAGACTCTAATTCTGTTCTCTGCAAAAAAGAAGATCAATATTTAATGGGTGATAGTTGAGTTCCAAAGGTGAAAAATAATTTTACATTAAATAAGCATTTTATGTAAGAAGTAAGTTAAGAACAGAAAAATGAACTCACTTGTGTGTCCAAAATGCCCACAGAAGTCCTAGTTAATTTATTACTCCACAGATTGACTCCAATTTTGAAATTTCAACATTTATGAGTTACAGACTTAGTTAATGAGATTAAGAAATTGTGAGTAGAAGCAAAGACCTTCAAAGATAACTCCAGAACAAAGTTCCATAAAAACTCATACAAAATAATTGCCAGGCAAGTGAGGGTCTGTAGGCCTAGCCCAGTGATGGCGAACTGTTGGAGCTCCTGATGATAACAAACAGCTCACTGCAGCACATGTGCCATAGGTTCGCCATCGTTGGCTGAGCCTGATTCATTTCAAGCACTAGCAGTGTTAGGTTTATGAAAATAACTGTGCTCTCCATCTACTCTGGGATAGTAAGTCCTTTGAATTCTATAAGGTAATTCAGAGCAAGGAATCCCATATTCCTTTCTTCTATTTGTTCTTATTTTAAATTTCAAAACAAAACAACTTTCCACGCATTGTATCTCCTTTTCATTAAGGTGAGAGGCTGTGGTTGATGATTTATATTTTCTCTAGAGATTGCACCTGCATGTTCCAGAGGTCAATTTTATTCCTTTCTATGAACACAGAATTGTATCTCAGTGTGCATCCTTCTGTTCTGACCACTTGCTTTAATTTTTTTTCCTGATCTGATTCACACATGCTCACGCACGCTGAGATGACTGGGTTGAGTTTTTCCCTCTGAAGGTATTTTGTGACCTCTTGTACCTGTCATTCACATTCTGCCAATTGCATCCTCTCCATCTCTTCACTTTCCTGCTTTCTAGAGAGTGAACTCACCTTCCATGACTAATGCAATCTGTAAGCAGTCTTCATGCTGATTCCACAGATTTTAATTTCCTAACATTTCCCTTTAGACCCTTCCTAACATCCTCTTTTTAAAATGAAAATCCCTTCTTGGAGTTAGAGGTTTTGTATGGCCTCCTGTGTGAACTCCCCTGACAGGGCTCATATGCTTCAGGTGGTACATGCTCAAGTGAGAGCTGCATAGATAGTAAAACATGGCCTGAGAACGTTTCTACCAGCATTTATAAGGCACCAGTGATGCGCTGAGCACCTGTGGGGAGTGGTACACGAGACAATGATGAATGGATTAAGAGAGCTCTTAGTGTGGCATTCTAGGGAAAAATACATAGAGGGAAGCATGGTGCTATATAGGGTATAGCTGCAGAGACACTAGCTTTGAGGCAACAGATGTGCATAACCTCGGGCCAGTTACTTAACCTTACGTTCCTCAACAGTAAAACAAGATGATGCCTCCCAGAGACACTGAGAATTCACTAGTGTGATGGTACATATTTGTTGCTACTATTATTTTTAAAATGTAATAGCAGCACTTACTGTTGAGAAGCTTGAGTCAGCAATATGAACTCTAGAAATAATTTCTTTTTCGCTCTTTTATTTTGATTCTGAGGTGTGTAACCATTTACCTGTCCCATGGGGGTGTGCTGTTCTTGGAGGTCCTGCAGTACCAGGTGAGTTCAGGTAGTGGGCAGAGCAAGTTCCTACTACACTCCCCTTCTCCAAAAATCCATTTACTATATTGTACTCGGATGGAGGACATATCGGATATTAAACCGAATGAAAAAAGCAAAAAGCCAAGAAGTAATTGGGAATTGATCTCTATTGTAGAAAATCTTTCAGACATGCTTCGAGTGCACACGAGGTAGAAATTGTTCCAGTTTGTTGGTGAGCCTGATTCTCGAGACCCGCCTTAAGACCTTTAGAACATCTTTTACGTCTATGCAAACAGCCTATTTTTACTATGAGGCAACTGAAGAAGAATTCCTTGGAGAACCCGCTCTGCAGAGTTAAAAATGACGAGTTTGCTTCCCTCCATTCTAGGGCCACAGGTAAAACAAGGAGAATGCTTCTGATTGATTCTTGATGTTGGAATATGTAATGGAAACCAATCAGAATTCAGTCTCCGTCTATCCTCTTGGTTTTTGCACATAGGCCATGGGTCACATAGGTTATGGCACAAATCTAGAAAGGCTCTATCTGATACTAAGGAGAGGCTCAGAATATGTAGTTGTATAGATGAGCTGAAGTTAAAAGTTACCAGTACAATTAGGCAATCGTTGGCGCTGGCCTCCAATTTAATTAGCTATGATAAAGCATACCTAAATAGATTTCCTTTTTCTTTTTACAGCTTTACTGAGATATAACTTACATCCCATCCAATTTCTCCATTAAAATGCATAACTCAGTGACCTTTAGTATATACAGAATTGTGCATCCATTACAGCATCATTTTTTTTTTTTTTTTTTTTTTTTGGTGCTGGGAATTGAACTCAGGACCTTGCACTTGCCAAGCAGGGGAGCTATACCCTCAGTCCCACATCCCCTTTTTTAGAGCATTTTGGTTGCCCTAAAAGGAAACTCGGCTCCTCAGCTATTATTTTCTGAATTCAGCCCCAACTTGCAGGCCCAGGCAGTCACTCACCTACTTTCTGTCTCTACACATTTGCTTATTCTGACATTTCATCTCAATGAAATCATACACTAGATGGTCCTTTGTGCCTGTCTTCTCTCAGTACTACTATATTTCTTAAAGTGTGATGTCTATTAAATACTTGTCAAAAGGGAAATTGTTAAAAACATCAAAGTGCAGCCCACTGAGGATTAATGCAGCACTTAAAAAAATAAGTGGCTGTGCCTATGTTGACCAAGGTGTCCAAAATAGGAACATGAATATGAAATCTGGAAGAATACATATCTAAATAATGTGAAGACCTCCAAGGGAGAGAGGCATAAGACTAAAAATAGAAGATAAGAATTCTCTTCTTATTTAGAAGATACTAATTTTTTCAAGAATCACTATTCATGGGACAATTTTATAACTGAAGATTCATTAAAAGAAAAAGTGCAAATGAAAGCAGAAGAGCTTCCTTGACAAGCCCCGAGGTTATCCCGAGTTTTCTACTAAATTAACCACAACTTATGCTCTAGGTGCCCTGATACTGCAAGAAGCTGGAGCCATTCTGACTCCATAGAATTATTCCTTTTATCCAATTTGCACAAAAACTCCTCGGATAGGATTCAGCTTGGAGTAAAGCCCAAAGAAAGATGCTCCACTTTGTGCATTGGAGTGAGGAATAAGTTCTACCTTATTCGCAGGTGTTACCCTGAGTTTTCTACTAAATTAACCACTTCCCAACTCATTCCCAGCATCTCGCAGGCAGCGTGTTTGTTTACGTACTTACTATCCTGAGGCGTCATTTTGACCGGCTGACTATTTGCATGAGATACCCTTGTACATCTATTTGTTTCGTATCGACTATTTTTGTACGCTTTTTAATTTAGAGCATTGTGTTTGTCTCTGATGTTTGTTTCCAGTGAAATCTTATAATAAGTTATAGCTATTTTATTTTACTAATTTTCATGTTTATTTGTGAAAAATAACCTATAATTCTGTGCTACAATCTATAAAAACTCTTATCATAAGTACATTAGATATACTTTTTAACTTCTCCAGAATTCAGTGATGTTCTTTTACAGATTGAACACATTTGGGACACTGAGACTGAACAGGAAATCAGTGCCAAAATATCTGCTAAAGAAAAACTGAAAAAGAGAGAAATGTTAGCCTATCAAAGAGGAAAAGTCTTATGAAGTGGAAAGACAAAAAAGTCACCTCCTTATTGTCAACTATTAATAATATGGAAATGATAGAACTTGAAAGAAGAAATAATACTAAAAAATTCCAATAGGTGGTCATGATTATGAGAATTCTATGGGTGACATGGACAGAGGTGACCAACATCTAACAAGCTATCCTGTAATCAAAAAGCAAGGAAAATATATTATTATAAAATATTCATGCACCTTCTAGATCAAACAATACGGAACTAATTTGTTATTTATTTAAAACAAAGGGCATCAAAAAGTCATTTGCAATTTAGATTAAGTGGTTAAAGGGAAATGGGAAGGAATATTGGGAGCTATAACCAGGGACAGACTGTGAAGACCCAGACAAAGATAAGACTGCCAAGAACTCTACCGCAGGATGACTACATGGAGATGGAAATCCAGTTTTTAGACCCTTTGGAACCAATTCCACCTCAGTGGTCCCCATAAAGGTTAGTAGAGTGGCTCTTAAAACAAAGAAAGGAGCCTTTCCCCTTCCTGCTTTTCACCTTTATTGTTTCCTGGGACAGCAGAGAAGAAAGCCAGGCAGACTCATTCTGTCAGTCACTGCAGCAGAGAAACTCTAAGAAAACAGGCTGAGCAACCTTCGAAAGAAGACTTTAGATGCTGTGAGTTAGGGATGAGTTTGGAAGAGCTCAGTTTTCGAGTCTCTGATGTTGCTTAAGACCTAGGCATACCTGAACTTGTTTCCGTAGTAACTTTAGAATGTCTGCTAACTACTTATTTTTCTTTTCTTTTTTATTTTAAAGGCATGTTAAATACCAGTATTTTATGGATGCTCATATTCTGCAGAGCACCACCCTACTCCTGTGGTAAATGCTGGATCCTAGGCAGAAGAGAGCTGAACTGGAATGTCATGAAAACAGAGATAAGTAAAAATTCACTGACACAGTTGCTCAAATAAGTCAGTTGTCTGAAGTTGAATAGTGAATCTGTTAATAGTAATAGTCATAATGATGAAAAAACAGTTACTATTTACTGAATGCTTATTATATGCCAAGCACTGTATTGATTATTTCAATTAATCTTCAAAATAGCCTTATACTGTAGATCCTATTGTTATTCCTATTTTATAGTTAAAGAAATATAAACTGAAAATTACATAACGCCACACTGCTAGTACAAGGCTGGAACTAGACCTTGTATCCTCTGCTTCCAGTCTAAAATTTCTCTAATCATGGCATAATATTACACAATTCTTGACTTTCCCTAGGCTCTCTATGAGCACTGAAATCCTTTATTTCTAGCTTCCAATTTCAGAACAAACTGCTTAACCTTTTTTTGTCATTCATCTGATAAAGATGAGAAGTCATATTTGTAAATAATTATCTTCCAGATTTTCACCCAGGTAGGATTTTCATATGCTGACACACAATGCAAATGTTTATGTTGGCATTTAAACAAAAATGAAACCGTCTCTTAAATTTCTAAGAGGAATGAAGTCCCTGTTTCACACCTTATTAGACCAAATATATGTAAAGATAAAAATGCTCAACTTACGACACCACAGATAAGAGTTAAAGTAGGTTAAAATAATCAAAAGTGTCATGGAAGAGCACAAATCACCAGGGAAACAATAAAAATTCTGCCATATGAGAAAATGGATTACATTTACCACAGGGAATCCTGTAGGCTGGAGGGAGGGGGTGGGCCAGGTCTTTGAAAGCCCCTCACCCACAGAATGAAGTCAACTGAAGACCACAGAAATATGAAAAGCAGCTCAATTTTGTTTAATATATACTGTTTTGAGAGACAGAAAATGTTGGGCTCATCTGCTTTTTCAATTACTAACAGGAAACATGAAACTATTCAATAAATGAATGCACCAAAAACTGTAATAAAAATTACTTCAGGCCCGAGTCACAATCAGTGAAAGGGGCAAAAGAGAAGTGAAGAGGGAGGGCGAGCAGGAGAGCAAAGAAGAGGAAGCTGGGCGGGGCCCCGCGTAGCTCTCCCAGCGGTCACTGTCGGACCCCATCCTGGTCTTCCGCCTCTTTGCAGCCTAAACTTGTCCAGTATCTTTTGCTTCCACTTTTCTCTTCCCCTGACCCGCACTACTCCTCAAAAAGTGGGAAGGTCAGCAGCAAACACTTTTCTTTGAGTCATGGCTCTTACTCTCTACGGCCCTTCTGCTGATTCTTTAATTGATTATCAGTTCTTCCTTCTTCAGTGTTTTTTTTCATTCATTTGCCAAAGTAACAAATTCACACGGCTAAAAAAATACGAAAAGGTTTATAATGAGGGATGCTGCCTCTCCTCCCAAATGTTACTCTTCCTCGATTACTGCGTTTAGAAATTATTCCCAATTTTCTGCTATGAAAAAATGATGACTTAGCTCTTAACAGTGTTCATTTTCTGTTCTCTTTTTTTCTCTCAATATGATGAAGTTATATTCTTACTTTCTCTCCATCGCTGCAATTCAAAATTCAACATAGTTAAACCTTTAATTCTCTTGTCCGCAACCATACACAATTAGCTATAATAATTTTCTGAGAACAGAAAAAAGTCGACAGGCAAACAGTTTACTAATTTTTATCTTTTTCCTGTCTTCATTAACATTTTATTTTGCTATTGCAGGAAGCTCTTGCCCAAGAAGACACAATTTGAGATTTTATTGTTTCAAAAACTTCCTGAAACTCCACTTAAGTGCCCATGAGACTACTCAGGTTTTCAATAGGTAGTATGGGCTGTTGATTCACTAAGGCTGTTCGAAAACTTTACCTCAGAACCCTGGCTTTGTTGTGCCCTGAGCTATTTACTCAGTCTTAAGCGCGTCCCCACATCAAATGACTTACGTTATATTACACTTAAAAAATGCCTCAGAAATGGTTTGTGTTTGTTCTTGCCCTTCTGATACACTGCTAAAGCTCTGTAAAGGTATTCTGTTCTTTCCGACAGCAGTAAACAACAAATTTGGTTTTGCCTTATGAGGAGGTTAGTGTCAGCCCAGTGTGGTGGTGCAAATCTGTAATCCCAGCACTCTTGGAGCCTGAGGCAGGAAGATCAGACGTTTGAGCTCAGTCTAAGTGATTTAGTGAGACCCTGTCTCAAAATAAGAAACACAAAAGGGCTGGGGATATAGCTGAGTGTAAAGGTCACGACTGTGGTTGGGGCAGAAGGGAGAGGTTAGTGTGACGGTAATGTGGAACTATCACTGAACAATGAGAGAGAAACCCCTTTACTCTCACCTGAGAAACAGCTCCCCCCAGCTCTTACCCTCCTGCTGGGGCCTCTGCAACACTGGCTTTAAAATTTTAATTCTAAATCAGGCCTGGCAGTGATTTCCTTTTACTTTTGTTTCTTTAAGGCCTCAGAATGCTAAATTTCTTTTGCATCACAGGATTCAGAAACTCTTTTTTAGGACTCTTTTGATTACCTGCTTATTGGAAAAACTTTTCTCCTCGGTGATTTTATCTATCTTATTATTAAAATTAGTCTTTGGTTCAGTCTCTCTTTGCCATTCTTGTTGTAAACAAGTAAAGTTCAAAGGGGAAGATACAGACCTAAGCGTTCCTAATTTGGCGCTGAAGACTAAGAATTTCTGAAAGTTTCTTCCTCAACATCTTTTGGACAAACTATAGTTCAGGTCAGTTTTCAAAACCTGATTAGAACTTTTCTCACTCTTGCTGTTTTATCCACAAGGTACTGACTCAGGGAGAGATCTCACCTCTACACCTTCTGTCCCATGGGAACTGCGAAGTCATCAAGTTTTCCACTGGCGATGGTCCAGTCATCTGGATAGGAGCCCAGGTCACAAGGCGCACAGCGAGACCTAAAACCGACTATTCCCATGCTGTCATGGTTTGTCTCAGTCCAAAGCTAGAGGTTTGACCTTCCTGGTCCCCCTTCTGCTTCATACATGTACCTATACAAACTTCAAATGCATGACCTTACTTTCTGAGTGGCATAATTGCACCAAGGATAATTTAGAATGACAGAATTGTTTCTTTTGAGAACCATCTTACCATGAAAAACAGTAATATCAAATAATCTGCAGTTTTTATTGGTGAAAGAAAAAGTCCAAAGGAACTTCAAATTTCAAAACTGTTTCTTTAAGAGATTGGCCAAAGCACAGGAAAAAAATGTGAAACACAAAGCTATCTTTCACCCAGATGGTGCCCCCTCAACCTCATGACTTGAAACATATGGCCTGCGCACTCTCCCTCTTCTGCCCAACCTGTGCTCTTCTGCTTCTCTCTACTTCTGTTTCTTTCAGACCCATGCTCTTCTCCTGGTTGGAATCTTACGAACCAGTTACCTCTAAAAGTCACACCACTTTTAGAAAAGGAAAACAAAAACAAAAACAAACAAACTAAAAAAAACCCTGGCTTGTAATTTCTGATCTTATTCAGAGCTGAGAGTGATTGAAAAGATTTTCCAAAGCCTAAACCAGATGCTGTGAAATTTGTTGATGAATTTAAAGTAGTTTTAATTATGTATAATGTGGAGATCCCAAAGTCTGTATGTTGCTGGGAACCTCATATACAAGAAAAACATAAAGGGAGAAGGCAGAATTGGAAGATGTTAAGGGTGATGTAAAAGTCTCAGAATTAGGTCAGAAGCTCTGATTAGGTCTTATAACAAAAGGATGAGCCCATCTGAGACTTCAAGGATAACGTCTTTAATGCTTTTTTGACAGCATTCAGTACTAGATCCTGAAGCATAGGTGACTCCAGTTCTTGCCTTACTTTTCTGAACAGTTTTAAAATAGAATTAGGAGTCTTAATGGACAGGCAAAATCTGGAATGAGGATAGAGTCCTTCTGCAAGACCTCCAACATCTCATTGGGTATTTATTTATTACTATTATGTTTTTGGTACTGGGAACCAAACTCAGGATCTTGCGCTTGCTAAGCAGGTGCATGTACCACTGAGCTATATCTCCAGCCCCTCACTGGATATTTAAAAAATGTCTTAGAACAAAAATTACCTAATTTGTGCTTTCTGTTACTTTGGGAAGCAGTCTGCAGAACTTTGCCTGACTGCTGACATGCAACTCCACTTATAATAGGAGACCATTAGTTCTTTCATGTTTTCTTCGTTACTCCTACTTTCTCTTTCCCAGGTCGGTTTTATTTTTACATCTTTCCAGTATTTATGATCTATTCTATAATGGTGGCTAGCTTCCATTCATAGTCAAAAGGTATATTCCCTATGTTGAAAAGCACGGAAAGTCATATTAACTTTTAGCTTGCTTGTATTTGAATCATGGCTTTCTTATTTGGTTCTCACCTTTTCCCTCTACAGCACAGTTCCTAAATGATATTTCCATGTATTGTTTACCAAGTTTCCATGAGTGGTTACACCTTAATGTAACTAGAGTACAACATCCAAATCGTAAACTTGACTTTAGCACAATTTATGTATAGCTATGTGCCATTTTATCACACGTGTACCTTTGTGTAGCCACCATAGTCAAGATATAGGAGATCCGGGGAAGATGGCGACTGGGTGAGCAGCAAGGGAGCGAACCTCCTTAATAAACACCACCAGCTCGAGACAGACTTGGTGAGCGTGAATGCCGGAACCTCGGCTGGGAAGTTTAAACTGGGCGTATTTCTCTGAGATGCCGGGGGAGATGTGGTAGGGCGGACCAGGCTGCCGGGGCGAGACCTGGGAAAGTCCCAGATGCTGGGAGCCGGGGACGATCCCCGCGGGGAAGAAGCGGGGATCGGTCCAGGCGCAGTGGGAGCGCGGCCGCCTCGGGCCCTCCCGCCCCCCCCCAGACGGTGCAACCCCCCGGAGACTCCCGACAGAGATCGGCTTGCTAGCGGCGGAGACGCCCGGCAATCCCACGTTTCGCACGTGTCGGGCGAGCCGCGCGGAGGGCCCCAAAAGCCGCCGGAAGAGGAGAGAGGAATTTGCTGGGTCCTAGCGCCCTGAGAGCGCGGACCCC
>PVLD010022423.1:0-29354 GCA_004027595.1 Dinomys branickii
ACTCACACTCTTAACCCCAGCATTGGACCATGAATCAATCACAAACTCTAGATTCAGCCTCCCCCAAAAAGCTCACGCCTCATGACCACATGAGGCCTTGAGGGCACATCCAGACACAAACCATAACATTTCACCCTTAGTCCCCAAATACTCATCTACATTCCCTTCGCAAAAGGCATCTAGTCCGTCTCTTAGATTTCCCAAAGTCCTAACAGCTTCAGTATTGCTGAGAAGTCCAAGTACCAAGTAACCTGTGAGATATAAGGCAAATTCTTGCTTTGGGACCCTGTACAAATGAAAAGAAAGTTATATGCTTGCAACATTCAATGTCACAAGATAAACATTTCTGTTCCAAAAGTTATAAACAGGGAGATACAAAGGAATGGGACCAAAATAAGTAAAAAATCCATCAGGGCAAACATTAAGTCCTGTATTTGCATGTGTAGCATCTGAGGCTCTATATGGCAAGATGTGAACTCTGGAGGGCCTGGGTGGCTCCTCCCCTAAGCATGCCCAGCGGTTGTAGTGCCCTTGTCTTCTCTCTTGAGCCCACTTTGCTCCCTCATTGCAATTTTCCTTAGATGATCCATGTTTCCGTCTTCTTCAAACTTCTGGGGTCTCCACTGCCCCTTTGGCTTCACACTCACAACTTTACACCCTGATCTCTCCAGCACACTGCCTGACCTTCTAGGTCTTTTTCTGAAATCTGGGTGGAAGTCTTCCTGACTCTACAACTCTTACATGCTACATGTACCCAAAACCAGTACCACATGGATGATGCCAAGGTCTGCCCCCAGCTGGAGCAATAGCCAGACTTCCTTTTCTTTTGGCTGTAGGGGTTGAGTGCCTGGATGGCTGAACACTCTGAATCTAGTTCTGAGGAAGAAATTCTCTAGGCTGCCACCATTCTGGGACATGGTGCTTCAAGGCTTTCTTCTCAGAACAAGGTCTTTCACTTTTGCAATTTTGAGGCTGCAAAGAGTGAGGTCCTGCTGCTTCTTGTGATGCCTGCAGGTCATCTTTTCTATTCTCCTGTTCCTTCCTAGGAACCAAGATTTCCGCTGCTCTATTTTTTTAGTCCACAGCTTTATTGAAGCTTCTTTTCTGGTCAAACACACAATGCTTTAAATCATTCTGCTGGACTGCTCTTTACTTTTGATTCTCAACATAAATCTGGTTAGAAGACCCCAACAGTAGACATACCATGACCTTAACATTAGACTGCCTTGAAATTTCTTCTGCCAGTTTAATTAGTCTGCCACTCTTTCATATTTTTCTTTTTTTGTACCTGGAATCGAACTCACAACCTCAGGCTTGCCAGGCAGGCACTGTGCCGCTAAGCTATATCCCTATCTCAGCCTCAGGCAAAGTCTCTGGACATAAGCAAAATACAGACAAACTTTCTGCCAAAGCATAACACACATTCTCTGGGGTCCAACAGTCAACATAGTCCTTCTTCCTAGCAGAAGGTTCCAGAGCCTGGTCTTCTGGAAGGATTTCTATGAGCCTTCTGGTCTTCTGAGCTCTGACCAGCATCTCCTACACAGGAGAGCCTACAGCATTCCAGCCAGCATCTCTGAACCTTTCCAAACTCTTCCCACAAGCCATTCCCAAAGACTCATGAATCACACGATCAGGTATAGTCACAATAATGACCCCACTTTCGGTAACAAATTCTGTTTTGTTTTTTTTTTCCTGTAACAAAATACCTAACATCCAAAGGGGGAAGGGTATTAAAGGGGGGAAAGAGTTTATTTAGCTCACAGTTTATAGAGGTTTCAGTCCATAATTGGCTGGCTCCAAGGCAGAGTGGCACTTGGCAGAGGGACAACAGTTCATAGAGGAGGAAAACAGAAAAAGCAAGAAGCGAGGAAAGAGAGAGGCTCTTTCTGTCTCTTATACTGCATTCAGGCTCCCTGCCCTAGGCCGGGTGTAGCACTCACATGCTTAATTCCAGCGTTAGACCATGAATCAGTTACAGACTCTAGATTCAGCTGCCCAGGAAAAGTTGACCCCCCATGACTGCATGAGGCTTTCGTGGAACATCTGGACACAAACTATAACATTCCCCGCATCTCCTAATATATGCTTTAGTACAAATGGGCAAACGTGAGCAATGTAATTGAACCCAATGAGGAGGCCACGGGAACCTGATACAGGGCTGATCGTTCAGAAGCACAGGTGTTACACTGCACTGGGGAGCAGCATCTGACTCAGGCGGTGAGTCTTGAGTGACTGAGTCTCCCATCTGTAGGGTCTGCTATGCCTCCACATAGTGTCAGAACTCAACGGAATTAGGGGACACCCAGCCAGTGTCCCGTGGAGAGTCTGTGGGAGAACTGCTTAATGTGTGGACCCCCCACCAAAACCTGGTGTCAGAAATGTATAATAACTGTGAGAGTACAGAGTAGCATAGGAAAAACTTTTTGTTTATTTGTTTGTTTGTATGCTTTTGGGGGGAGGGCAGGGTCTCACTATATAGCCCAACCTGGCCTCAAACTCCAAGCAAATCCTCAGGCCTCAGCCTCCAAATACTGGGATGACAGCTGTGTACCACCATGCTGAGTTAAATCTTTGAAATTTTTGGGGGGATGTTTGTTATGGAGCATAACTTGGAGACTATTTTGACACATACTTTACCTAATATTTAAGAATCTAGCATATTAGAGAAGCTCACAAGTTAGCTTGTTTTATCTAAAATATGTAATCTATTTTAGCTGGGTGTGGTGGCACATACCTGTCATCCCAGCACTCAGGAGGCTGAGGTAGGAGAATCGTTGCAAGTTTGAGACTAGCCTGGGCTACAAAGTGAGCTCAAGGCCAGCCTGAACTGCATAGCAAGACCCTGTCTCAAAAAGACAAAAAAAAAAAAAAAAAAAGTGTAATCTATTTTAGACTTGGTATTTTAAATGGAAGGATATGAGATAAATTTTAAAAGAATTAAACTTGTTCTATGAGAAACTGATTTATGACATTAATACATTTGATTTATGACATTTACATGAATTGCTTAAGTGCTTAAAAAGATTTTGCAAGTATGAGTTGTAGGTCCTATAAATTATCTGAAGTACTTGGCTGTGTGAGGGCAGTGTCACACATATCTCATATTCATATTAAAATGGATTTAAACAGGGCCTGGTGGTGCACACCTATAATCCATCTCAGCACTTGAGAGGCTGAGGCAGGAGGATCACTGTGAGTTTGAGACCACCGTGGACTACAAAGTGAGCTCAAGGACAGCCTGACTACACAGCGGGACCCTGTCTCAAAACAAAAAACAAAAAACAAAAAGATTTATAAATTAAACTTAGAAATTTATGAAAATATTTTTAATTTAAAGCCCCAATAATTTGGAGTGACTCTTCTCAAGCCAAACTACTCTCCATCATTGAAAAAAAATTAATGAGCTCTTCTTCACTCTTCAGAATTTCACTATAAGAATATTCAACTAAAACTTGAGACCAGACTTCTATTTCCAGTCTCCCCACAAAATAATCAACGTGCTTAAAGAAACTTTATAGCTTTTAGTATTTATGGTTTATGAAAATATCTGCCTGGATGATATCTCAGAAAAAAAAAATATATATATATATTTTGCTGGTACCAGAGATCGAACTCAGGACCTTGACTTGCCAGGCAGGTGCTTATTCCACTGAGCTAAATCCCCAGCAACAGCTAAATCTGTTGTTGCAGATATGGAATCTGCCTGTGTTGCCCAGGCTAGTCTCTAACTCTGCTCAAGTGATCCTCCTGACTCAGCCTTCCAGTATGTGGGAGGCACCACCATTCTCAGCTTTTCTGATCATTTTTTAAGAAAACATGCCGGGTGTGGTGGCACATGCCTGCAATCCCAGCACTCAATTGTTGCAAGTTCGAGACCAGCCTGGGCTACAAAGTGAGCTCAAGGCCAGCCTGAAGTGCAAAGCAAAACCCTGTCTCAAAAAGACAAAAAACCCTGAACAAACAAACAAAAAACCCTAACAACTTATTTTATCTCTGATCATTTTTACAATATCATTTGATTATTTCTTATTGCATGACTAACTGTCATAGAATTTAGTGGTCACAGGGATCAGAATAAAATATCTATGTACTGGAGAGGAGCTTATTATGTTACATTGGGAAAGGAGGAGAAATACAGTAGTGTTAAGACATGACAAGCTGTTAGACCTATAGAGTATGCGTAGTTCTTGTGTGTGGCTTATGAGGCAGGAAGTTAATGTTCTACTACAGACCCATCACTTAGCTGGCATGGGGCCTTGGAAGAAATATGGGTAGCCAGATATGGTGAGGCATGCCTGTAATCCCAGCGCTCCGCAGCCTGAGGCTCTGAGTTTGAGGCCAGCCTGTGCTACATAGTGCCTTCAAGGTGGTTCGAACTGGTCTCAACTCTGTCTCAAAACACAAACCTGTCTCAAAACACAAACAGACAAAAAATCCCACCATGATTCCCCACACTAAAGATACAGAGAGGTCCTAGATACTTTTTACTCAGTTTACCCCAAGTGTAAAATCTTACTTGACTACAAGGTACTTCCCAAACTTTCTCTTACAGGCTACTCCTTGTATTTTTTTATGGTACTGAGACTGAACCCAGGAGCTCCTGCATGGTAGGCAAATGCTTTACCAGTGAGCTACATCTCCCACTCTTTTTTCTGTCTTTTGGAGACACGGTTTCACTATGCAGTTTAGGCTGGCCTTGAACTCACTAAGTAGCCCGTGCTGGCCTCAGACTTGCAGTGATTCTCCCACCTCAACCTCCTGAGTGCTAGGATTACAGGCATGTACCACCATGCCCAGCCTCTTTTTTTTTTCTGATAGCCAAAGGACAAATTTTGTTGAGCCTCTTTTATGCTACTCTTTTTGAGTTCTTTATATATTCTTGATGGTAATGCTTTGTCTGAAGAACAGCTGGCAAAATGTTACTCTTATAATAATTGAAAACTGATGGCCAGGCATGGTGGGGCATGCCTGCAATCCTAGCACTCAGGAGGCTGAGGCAGGAGGATCCTTGCAAGTTAGAGACCAACCTGGGCTACAAAGTAAGCTCAAGGCCAGCCTGAACTGCACATCGAGATCCAAAGACAAAAAAACAAAGACTCAGAAAGACAAACAAGCAAAAAAAACCGAAGTCTTTTGCTAGCCTGTGAAAGTATTTTTTAACCTTTTGCTCCAAATTAGGTCCCTGTTCTGTGTTATAAATCATCTAATCCTAATTTTCTCTGCATAGTCCTGAGAATAATATTGGAGATGTTTAAAGGTATCAGAAATTGGTTCTGCTATGTGAACATTCCATAAGAATAGACTACTCTCAAGAACTGAAACACACACTCGGGCACTGATCCTTTAGTTTCTGGATTGGGAGAATGTCGAAGGGAAAGGCGGGCAGTGACTGCTGTTCAGCGCATAGAAATGAGTCACTATTTGGGGTGTCACGCAATTGCGCTGAACAGCTGTGGCCCAATAGGAACCCACATTTCCCTGTAGTGTCCTGGTCACATTACTTTGTGTTCAT
Organism: Dinomys branickii; assembly: GCA_004027595.1. Classification (NCBI taxonomy): domain Eukaryota; kingdom Metazoa; phylum Chordata; class Mammalia; order Rodentia; family Dinomyidae; genus Dinomys; species Dinomys branickii. The sequence goes on from PVLD010022423.1 coordinate 5,516, forward strand.
TAGCTTTTTTTTTTACTTCTCCCTAAATATACTATCAAGTCTCTGAAAGCAAAGGTATGTGCTTAGTTTATAGAATGACAGAGTCCTGAACCACTTTACACTGTCACAGTGTAACTGGGCTTCATGAAATCAAAGCACGAAGTCAAGGACAAATTGAGGCAGACAGAGGCATGTTTACTGAGAAGAGAGAAATAGCTCCCAGTGGTCAGGAGGGGACCTCAGAGTGGGTTGCCCCTGGGACTCTTTGTCTAGTTGTTTTTTTTTTGAGATGGTCTTGCTGTGTAGTTTAGGTTATCCTCAGACCTGCCATGATCCCCCTTCCTCAGCCTCCTGAGTGCTGGGATTACGGGTGTGCGCCGCCATACCTGGCCTTGTCTAGGAGTTTTTAGATCAAAAAGTGACCAGAGTTCAGACCACTCTGAGTCAATTAAGGTCAACCTATGGGACTAAAACAAGCTTACTTGAACTAGAAATAGGCGGATGAGAAATCAAGGCATGTTGCAAGTTTATGTCTGCAGATGTCTCTTGGCCTGTAGTCTATCTAAGTGGTTTATTAAAAGCACAAAGTGTGAAGGAAAAGCTTTTCCAGGTAGGAGGGATCAGAAGTTGTCAGAGAGGTTAGCTATCACCTTGCTTGTTATGTTGGTTGTCACAACCCTGTATACACTGTTTATCTGCTTTTTATTAACTTTTTTTTTTTCAGATAGGGTCTTACTTTGCAGTTCAGGCTGGACTTGAGCTCACTTTGTAGCCCAGGCTGGTCTTGAACTCACAACAATCCTCCTGCCTCAGGTTCCCGAGTGCTGGGATTACAGGCATGTGCCACCACGCCTGGCTTTTATAACTCTTGCTCATCCTCCTGTTTAGTGGATGAAGGCCTGGTCGTGCTGACTACCTCGGACCCAGACCCTCCCTCGATGCCTGCTCTCTTCTGCCTAATAGGCCTGTCTATCATAGCACAATATGTGAAACATGATGAATACACACATACAGAGAACTAAGACATTCAAGTTCTAGTCCCAAACTTGTCCTGTAATTAGCTCTGTGATTTTAGCCAGTCAACTCACTCGAGTCTCAGGGTCTTTTTCTATAAAACAAAACCATTAAAACTTTTTGTTGTATGTCTACAACATCATGAGGAGTTTGCAAAAATTCCAAAATATGTAACAATAAGAAAAGACTAACAAAAATAAAACAATTACATGTTGGCAAATCTCTGAGTGCCTATTACATGCCAAAGACATAATTTGTATAAGTCTCATGGGAAAAGAAAAGTGGTTCACTAGTCTTGCTCTTGAGGTCGTCTAGTAAAGACTTTCCTTGTCATACCAGACTACAAAAGAGAGTGAACTAAGGGCCCGAGGAGGAATGGTGTATTATAATTACTGTGTTGGTATACTGTGAGACTTATTACCAATCCCGTTCTCAAATTGATTTTTTTTTTTTTTTTTGTCGTTTTGAGACAGGGTTTACTGTGCAGTTCAGGCTGGTCTTGAACTCACTTTGTAGCCTAGACTGGTCTCGAACTTGCAACAATCCTCCTGCCTCAGCCTCCCGAGCGTTGGGATTACAGGTGTGTGCCACCACATCTGGCCCTATTTCCCAAATTCTAAGACTTAATTAATAAAGATTAATATATATTTTTAGGTGACTAAGTATTTTAAAGCCATCATCTTTCCTAAAATATAGTAAGATATTTCTTTTTTTAAATTTTGTTTGTCTTTTTGAGACAGGGTTTCACTATGGAGTTCAGGCTGGCCTTGAGCTCACTTTGTAGCCCAGGCTGGTCTTGAACTCACAACAATCCTCCTGCCTCAGCCTCCTGAGTGCTGGGATTACAGGTGTGCACCACCACACCCAGCTTGTAAGTTATTTCTAATTATTATTATTACAATAGTTATCATTCTTGAGCCAGGGATGTAGCTCAGTAGCATGGTAGGCATGAGGTCCTGAGTTTGATTCCTGGTACCAAAAAAGAAAATAGAAAAAAGTAATAGTTATCATTCCTACAGTTGCTAGTCTTAGCAGTTTTGTAATGCTTATGTGCACTGGGCTAAGAAATTTAAATATATTGTCTCAGTGAATTGCCAGCACAATCCTGCAAAGTAGTTATCATCCCATTTTACAGATGAGCAAATCAAGGATGCACTCAGTCAAGTAACTCACTTCAGTGCATACATTTAATAAGTGGCCTTGCTAGACTGCACTCAGGTTTGACAACTCCAAAGCTTTGATCTTAACTGCCATTCATGTTTATAGCGGCACAGTTCATAACAGCTAAATCTTCGAAGTGACCTGTATGTCCCTCAACCGAAAAATGGATAGAGAAAATAGGATATTTATACACAGCAAACTACTACTTTGCCGCAGAGGAAGGTACATATGTGTCCTTTAGAGGGAAATGGGTGCATTTTGAGAGCATAATGTTAAGTGAATAAATCAGACACAAATTTAAATGTCACAATATCTCTGATGTGAGAAGTCCAAAATATAAATAGCAAAGAAGGATAGATAATGGGTAGTAGGAAGGACCTGGGGATGTAGCTCAGCGGCATAAGTGCCTGCCTGGCAAGCGCAAGGTCCTGAGTTTCATTCCTGGTACCAAAAAAAAAAAAAAAATGATTACTAGGTAATAGAAAGATAAATCTTTTTTAGTGGAAAAGGGATCAAAAGATGGAAGGAGGGGAGGGAAAGGGGATGAAAAAAGACCTGAGATGTAGATGTATATGTACCAGCTCCCCATGAAGAATGTAATCAATGGCCAGGCGTGGTGGCACAGGTCTGTAATTCCAGCACTTGGGAGGCTGAAGCAGGAGGATTGCCAGGAGTTTGAGGCCAGCCTGGGCTACAAAGTGAGTTCAAGACCAGTCTACACTACACAGTGAGACCCTGTCTCAAAGAAACAAACAAAACTATAACAAAAAAAACCTGAAAAAAATAACGTGCTGGCGCAATTTTCTAGGATCACAAATCATTCAGTAGATGTTTACCCACTATATAAGATTTTATTAAATACAATGCTTTGAAAGACTGACTTTAGTTTAAAAATGTCTTTCCCACAATATTCCAGTCAAAAAATATCTTCACCAGTCCCTGTGGGCCTGGTATGGACATACTTTGCCTCTCAGTTCAACCGTTTTGCCTGTTCTGTGAAAAGGGAGCTGGGCTTTCAGGTCAACTGGTGCTGAAACTTTGTAATGGAGGGCACTGGAGAGACACTGCCTGAAAAGATTTCACCTGTATTTCCTGTCCCGTGCTTGGTTTCCTGTGTGCTTCTTCCAATATCAAGCCCTTTGCTGGCACATGTGAAGACAGCCCCAGCGCCCAACTCCTGTTGCCCAAGGGACTTCTCCAGTGTCCTGCCCTGGAAATTCTTGGCAGCCCAGCAGCTAGCCTCCTGGTGTTCCCTTCAGGTGCATGATGGGGTGCCCTGTGTGGATAGATTTCTTCCTTTTTTTTTTTTTTTTTGTCATTTTTGAGACCGGGTCTCAGTATGCAGTTCAGGCTGGCCTTGAGCTCACTTTGTAGCCCAGGCTGGCCTCGAACTCACAGTGATCCTCCTGCCTCAGCTTCTCAAGTGCTGGGATTACAGGCATGCATCACCACGCCCAGCCAGTTCTGCTCTTGCAATTCCAGGGGGATTTCCAGAGTCTGCCTTACTCTGATCATTTTAAAAGCCCAGTAGCTTTTCAGGCTTCTACACCTGGACCAACAGGCCCAGAAAGCTATTTCCAGTGGCCAGAGTTCATCTCCATTCCTTCCCTACAGGAGCTATCAAGTTCCAGACGTGGGCAATGGGACGGACCGGGGAGACCTTGGTGAGCTCCTTGGCTTTCCAGACCTCCCTTTGTCCCCTGATTCCTACCTCGCAGAAGATGATGAAATGACATCACACAAATAAAGCTTGCCCCGCGCCTGACACCAAATAAACACAAAAATGTCAGGTGCCATCGATTTCCTCTTGAGCCCAGGTTTCTTCACGATTTCCACAGTTCCTCCTCGGGCTCTTTTCTGGAGGGCACATTTGGACATCAGTCCCAGCTTGGACACCCTGATAGTGCATTTCTGCCAACTCAGAGGTCCAGACCCCGGTCTCTACCTGTTCTCTGCTATCCAGTGATCTCATTTGGGGACTTGAGGCATCCCGGGTCTAGTTCCTCACAGCCCGACTCATGCCATTTCTCAGATCACCTTTATCCTCGGGGCACTTGTCTGAGTCACTACCTTGTTCCAAACCCGAGGGCTCTGTGTCATCCTGGATCCTTCAAGTCTCTCTCCCACCCCCTTCCGGCTCTTGTCCTGCCTCACCGCGTCCCTCTCCCCACAGCAGACCTCGACCTGGCACAGTCTAAGAGTGGCACACGCAGAAGGTGTCTTGGTTCAACTCCTCCTCAAAGCAGAGGTGTTTAGGAGATTTCTAATCAGAAATACATGGTGCTTAGCTGCACATAGTAGATGCGGAAGTCATTGCACAGCTTGTTTTCTGTTTTTGTTGCCTAGAGAGGGAGAAACATTGGCTGAAGGGCCTCTGTGCCTCAGAGACTTTGGGCCGTCCTTTGTGGCTTCCTCCACGATAACTAATGTTACTAGGGAAGTCTTTACCCTTGGATATGGCCCCCAGGAGCTCAAGCCCTAGCCCTGTCTCTTGGCAGCTATGTGAGCCCAGGCAGTTCTCCAAGCTCCTCCAACCCTTGGGGTTTCCAGCTAGACTGATGACTATCCAGAACAAAGGCCTCCACTGGGGCTGAACCTGGGTTTAATTAATTTATGAAGGAGTGGTTAGAGGGTGGGTGACTGTGAGAGTGGCAGGAGTATGTGAGCGCTGTGAGCTGGGCTGGGTAGGAGGCCTGAAATCACCTCTGCAGTATGCAGAGAGAAGGATACGCAGAAAGAGTAATCTGCATAACACTATTCAAGGTAGCATCTCATGTTTTGGGGTCAGTGCCTCAGCTCTGATGTGTGATCTTCTATGCCCTGGGAAGTCACAGCCTTTTACCTTGAGGCTTGGTCCCAGCTGACATTGTGGAGCACGGCTCTCCCTCCCACCCGGCTCACTCATGCTTCTTGGGAGCTATGGAATGGGGAAACACTGCCCTGTCCCCTTACTTCAAAGACTACACATCAGCACCTCAGCGGACTAATATGCCTTGCTTAAAGCCAACTGAAGCCGGGTGTGATGGCGCACGCCTGTAATCCCAGCACTTGGGAGGCTGAGGCAGGAGGATCGTTGTGAGTTTGAGACCAGCCTGGGCTACAAAGTGAGCTCAAGGCCAGCCTGAACTGCATAGCGAGACCCTGTCCCAAAAAGGCCAAAAAAAAAAAAAAAAAAAAAAGTGAATTGAGGGGATAAGGAAAAGTCCAAGCTAGCCCTGTACATACCAATCGGGACACAGGGCCATCACGGAGGTAACTGCTCTTCTTTCAAGGACAGTCACCCCGGTGGTCCTCCATACAACTCCTAGTATAATCAGTCAATCAGTGTTATTTTAAAAAATGGATTTATTGAAGTATAAATGACATGATAAACTGCACATGTGTAATGTGTTCAGTTTTGTAAGTTTTGATGGATTCACACTCATGAAATCCTCACCACCCCTCGAGGCAGTGAACATAATCACCTCTAAAGTTTCACGTACCTCTTTTCTGATCATCCCTTTGTACCTAGCTCCCTTCCCAAGCAACCACAGATCTGCCTTCTGTCAGTGTAGGTGCAAAGGGCCAGGTATGATGGTGCATACCTGTAATCCAAGTACTTGGGAGGCTGAGGCAGGAGGATCGACCAGAGGTTGAGGCCAGCCTGGGAAAAAACAATGATACGGAATTTCAAAACAAGATTATAGGGAATTAACAATGGTTATTATATTGTATATTGTTATAGAAATTTTTCTTTGTCTTTTTGAAACAGGGTCTCACTATGCAGTTCAAGCTGGTGTTGAGCTTACTTTGTAGCCCAGGCTGGTCTCAAACTTGCAACAATCCTCCTGCCTCAGCCTCCCAAGAGCTGGAATTACAGGAATGCACCACCATGCCTGGCTGAAAGTTTTACATAAATGGAATCATACAGTATGAACTTGATTATGTCCAGCTTCTTCTTCTCTTTTAGTACCAGGAATCAAACTCAGGACCTTGAGCTTGCCAGGCAGGTGCTGTGCTGCTGAGCTACATCCCCAGCCAGCTTCTTTTACTCATTGTAGTTATTTCAGGATTCATCCATGTCATCACACTGTTTGTTCTTTATTATTGTTGAGCAACAAGGAATCTAGAGTTCAATAACTGATCTTTAAATCCATAAAGCAAAAGTTTGTTTTACTTGAGTGTCTTTTACTTAAGTATAACCGCAGAGGGGTATTTTTAAAATAATTTTTTATGGCACTAGGGATTGAACCCAGGGCACACTGAGTTACATCTTCAAGCCTATTTTTATTATTTATTCTCAGACAGGATCTCATTAAGTTGCAAAGTTGCCCAGGCTGGGCTTGATCTTGGGATCCTCTTGTCTCAGCCTCTCAGAGTGCTGAGATTTTTGTCAGAGGTGGTACGTCTGAAACTCATTAAACAGGGGGCCTTAAGATGCTGCTCCCATTCTTGGGATACTGGGTTTGCTTGTGACTTTAAGTTTCTAGCAGTTTAATTAAGTTGGATGCATGCTGCAAGCTGTATGCATGGGGGTCAAATTTCATACTGATTTGAATATGACCGTATGACTCCAGGGGCCTTTGGGGATTATCCCACCCACTTCTTCATTTGGTAGGGGAGGAGGTGGAAGGCTGAAAGGGTAAGGTCCAAAATCAATCTGAATAGTCTTCTTTCTGCCATTCACCAGGGGTGGGAGGATGGTGCAGGGGCAGTGGGCTCTTCCTTTGCCACCTTGGCCTCCGCTCTGGGTTCCTGGCTGTAGAACGTGGAGCCAGCCCTGGCTCCAGATGGGGCCCCCACCTCCCACTGTCCTGTTAGTGCATGGGCAGAGAGGATGACCTTGCTTCCCCATAGCCAGATTTCTGCAGGCCCTGGAGCACTCAGATACCTCACTGCCAAGATGGCCTCGCCCCAGGACTGTGTTAGATTTTTTATTTTTTGGTGTCAGGAATTGAACTCAGGTCCTTGTGCTTGCCAGGCAGGTGTGCACTGCTGAGCTATATCCCCTGCCCTTCATTCCAGTTTTTTTTTCTTTTCTTTTGTTTCTACCAGGTTTAATGGTGGTGACCACTCTGCTGGTTGCCTTAGAACAGTTCTTGAACCATCTCCTCCTCAAAGACCCAAGCAGTATGGGGCATCAGCCCCAAAATGGAAAAATCAACCCATATTTCAAGGCTTATTGTACCTTCTTTCCTATTTTTTTTTTTTTTTTAACACCAGGAGTTGAAGTCGGGACCTCATGCTTGCCAGGCAGGCGCTGTACTACAGAGCTAAATCCCTGGCTCCAGGGTCTTGCTATGAGTTCAGGTTGGCTTTGAGCTCATTATATCACCCAGGCTGGCCTCAAACTTATAGGGATCCTCCTGCCTCTGCCTCTTGAGTGCCGGGATCATAGGCATGTGCCACCATGCCCCGCTCTTTTTGGTTTTCTGAGACAGTTTTGCTGTGTAGTTCAGGCTAGCCTTGAGATTACCATGCAGCCCTACTCACTATGTATCCTTGAACTTGTGGTTATCATCCTGCCTCAGCCTCCTGAGTGCTGGGATTACAAGTGCGGGCAGCCACATGTGGCTTTACCTGGTTTGCTTCGTCACTCCATGGACCTCTCTGGAGCTGGAGGTTGGTTAATGAACACCAGGGTATGGGAGCTATGCCAGCCTTTCTGTTTGCTTTGCTAAGCTCGAAGGGTGCAGAGGAGCCCTATTTTTGAGCACCAGAAGCTGGACTTCCTCTGTGTGTTCTTCCCTGACAGTATTAATCTCCCTAGGCAGGAGGATGCTTTAGGAAGATGAGAGTGAAAACCATGTGCCCTGGCAAGCTAAATATAGAAGCACATTAATAATTTTCAAACCCCCAGGATCACTTGCGTTCCACCTGCTAGCAGTGTCCTAATTAACACCCACTTACGCGGACTTACAATAAAATTATGGTGGCTCAAGAACCAAAATCCTTCCGAGATCCATTCTCTCGTACAAGGGGGCTGATAAGTAGCACTTTAGAAAATGTGGTATGGGCCGTGCAGGGCATCTCATTTAATTCTTGAGACAACCTATGTTGTAAGTACTATTTTTTCTTTGGCGGTACTGGGGATTGAACTCAGGACCCTGCGCCTGCTAGGCAGGCGCTTATTCCACTGAGCTATATCCCCAGCCCCTATAAGTACTATTAATGGGGAGGCCAGAGAGGTGATCTTCTGAGTGACACATCCAGTAAAAGAGCCACCGGCATGAAGCTTGGTTTGTTTGTTTATGTTATAGACAGGGTCTCGCTACGTAATCTGGTTAGCTTTGAACTCACTATCTAGCCCAGGCTGGCTTTGAACTTGCTGCGATTCTCCTGCTTCAGTCTCCTGAGCGCTGGGATTACAGGCCTGCACCACAGCTAGCCTTGAAAGTTGGTTTTTAGCTTCTAGCTGCTTCCTAGTGTTCAATCTTCCTATCTCCACGGTTCCGAATTTGATCAGCGCATACACAGTAGGTTAATTCCTAACCTGAACAGACTAATTAAATCCAACCAGGGCCAAGGTGGTTCTCCAGGCATTTCCTTCCCAAGTGAAGTTACTTGAGCTGTACAGTGAAACTGAAGTGGGTCTATTTAAGGCACAGCTGTAGTTGGCCAATTTAACAGATTTTATTGCTTTGAGAAATCCTGTCACTAGTCATGGATTAATTATCTAAAGTGAAAGTACCAGCTGTAAAACAATCAGTGTTGCAATAAAAACAAAGCAAAGGCCTTTGGCTTTTGAAAGTTAAGATTAAAAGCCAAGGTATATTGCAATTCGGTTACAGATGAATAAATCATTGTTCTGATCCTTATTTTCCCTTTGCACTAATTTCCTATCTGTACTCTCCCCGCTCCCCGGTACTGGGAATTGAACCCAAGGCCTTTGCTATGAGTCATATTCCCAGCCCTTTTTATTTTATTTTTTTTTTAATTTTGAGACGGGACTTGTTTGCCCACGGTGACCTCGAACTTGTGACTCTCCTGCCTTAGCGTTTTGAGTAACTGGGATTACAGTGCTGTACCACTGTGCTTGACCCTTTGATATTTAATATTTCTTTTAGGCTTCTGCAACCCCTCTTGGAATGAGGTGGGAAGAACTAGTAAAGCAATGTATGAAATAAGGAGCCACTTTACGAAATAATATGGTAACTGAATTTTGTTTATCACTTTCTGATTTTAAACACATTCTTTACTATGAACTCTGAACTTTTCAGAAGTCAATTCTGCATGATCTTGGTGTCAACAGGATCTGTCACTATTTACTTAGTCAAAAAATGTTTTTGAGAGCCAGGCATGGTGGTGCACACCTGTAATCGCAGGACTCCAGAGGCTGAGGCAGGAGGATCCCTGAGTTTGAGGCCAGCCTGAGTTGTGTAAGGGAGCTCAAGGCCATCCTGCAGTACATAGTGAGATCCTATCTCAAAAAAAGAAAGCTTTTGAAGTTTTAGCAAAAGGGATGGTACAGAGTATGTACTGTAACAGCCTGCAATATAATGGGCAGTGTCAGGTCTCCAGGATAAGCTCAGTGATGTCCGTGGGACAAATCTCATTTCATTCTCACAAAAGGAACTCATATGAAACAATTACAATTATTTCTGGCTTTTAGAAAGACACAGAAGGCCGGGCATGGTGGCACATGCCTGTAATCCCAGCACTCGGGAGGCTGAGGCAGGAGGATCGTTGCAAGTTTGAGGCCAACCTGGGCTACAAAGTGAGTTTAAGGCCAGCCTGAACTGCATAGCCAGACCCTGTCTCAAAAAGGAAAGAATAAAAAAAAGAAAACAGACAGCAGTGATATATCCTGTGCACAACAGCTCTTGGGAAGGAGGGGGCAGCATATGGTCATGTTCAGGTGTGGCGGCCCCCAAAGTCTGCTCTTTGTATCATCTGAACCTGAACCTGAAGAAAGCTGGCGGACATAGGCTTCGCCTCTGCCCAGTATTTCTGGGGGTTCGCCCTGAACATTTGAGGGAACACGGGCAAAGTGTTCCTTTCCAGAGCACAAGCTCCAAGTTTCAGGAAGAGAGGGTCAGGGACCAGCACACGGCCCTCGCCAGGCTGCAGAACTTCCATTCTGATGTGCAACTTCTGGCAGTGGAGTCCGCAGGCTGGGTCAGTGCACACAGCTGTGTTCAGCTGGAGCTGGGCTGGGCCGGGAGGTGTGGAGCCTCGTGAGCACTGGCACCTCCTGCGGCTGACTGCGGCCTCCCTCCAGCATCAGGGCCTGACTCCTTTCGGGGCTGGCAGATGCTTCCAGTCTGTTAGGGGCTGGCCTCGGAGGTCTCAGGATGAGGATTTGTTCAAGAAATCATCTCAGATTCTCAAGAAGAAATAGATACCTGTTCTTTTTGGCTTGTTTGCTTATGTTTTTTGAGACAAGGACTCACTACCTAGCCCAGGCTGGCTTTGAACTCTCAGCAATTCTCCTGCCTCAGCCTCCTGAGTGCTGGGATTATAATATGGTGGCACCACACCTACCTAGATGCCAGCAGTTGATGGAAGGAGGACACCCACCCAGAAAAAGAAGGAATTGCCAGCGTTTTGTGGGGGACCTACCATAGACTGCCTCCAGGACAAATACACCTACTCTTCCGGGAATCACGGACACCCAGAGCTGTCCGGCCATCTCTGCTGCCACAGAGACTGTAGACAAGAAAGCCAAGCCAGAGCAAAGCGGAGCCTAGAGGTGAGGGCAAACAGTCACAGGCAGGCTTCCGCTCAGGCGGACAGGGGGGCCAAGAGCACAGGATGTGGAGCCAGGACGGAGGCACACACCTGTAACCTCAGCACACAGGAGGTGTCACCCTGAGATTGAATCCTGGCTCTGATGACTTTGGAAAAGGTACTAAATCATGCTGTGCCTCAAATTATCATTTTGTTTTGTTTTGTTTTGTTTTTTAGACAGGGTCTCACTGTGTAGTTCAGGCTGGCCTTCAACTCATTGTGTAGGCCAAGCTGGTTTGGAACCCTGCAATCCTCCTGTCTCAGCCTCCCAAATGCTGGGATTACAGGCGTGTGCCACCACACCCCGCACCTTTTTTAAAATTTTATTTTATTTTATTTTTTGGTACCGAGAATCAAACTCAGGACTTTGAGCTTGCCAGGCAGGTACTTGTGCCACTGAGCTATACCCCCAACCCCCGGCACCTTTTTTTTCTCTTTGAGACAGGGTCTCACTATGCAGTTCAGGCTGGCCTTGAGCTCACTTTGTAGCCCAGGCTGGCCTCGAACTCGCAGTGATCCCCCTACCTCAGCCTCCTGAGTGCTGGGATTACAGGCGTGCGCACCATGCTTGGCTGGATTTTGTAAACAGTCCATGTATGAATAAATGGAATGTATAATATTGCGCAGATCTCTGCTTCCTCATTGGTACACATGTGTATCCCTACCCTTTTCTTGATGAATTTCAGGGCCCATTTTTCCTTGGAGACTTTAGCAGCCTGATGGTCTGCTATCACCACAGTGCAAAACCATATATATATATTTTTTAACCGGAAATGAAACTCATGACCTTGTGCTTGCCAGGCAGGCACCATGCCACTGAGCTATATCCCTGGCCCCATGATTATTGTTTCGTGTAAACTCACTCTCTTTCTCTATTTTTTTTTTCACTTTCTTTTTTTGGTACCAGGAATCAAACTCAGCACCTTGTGCTTGCCAGGCAGGAGCTGTGCTGTTGAGCTATATGCCCAGTGCATCATGTCCTGCATGAACATGGTTTGCTTGATGAGGCATGCAGAGCAGCAGCCAAGTCACTAGACTTGTTCAGATTCTTGGTCATCTTGAGGCCCATAATCAAGGGGTGTGCAAAGCCATAGCTGCAGCTCTCCAATGGCTATGATTGAAAATTATGTATTTATTTTTTGTAATTCTGTCCATTTTCCTCTTATTTATTCACTTATTTATTTATTTATTTATTTGTGGGGGGGCATTGAGAGAAACTCTCATTATGTAGCTCAGGCTGGCCTTGGATTCATGGCAATCCTCCTGCCTCAGCTTCCCAAGTACCATTTTTTTGCTATAACATTTTGAGGCCATGTTGGTAGGTACATAAAAGTTTTGGAATATTTATAACTGGTAAATTACTTGTTTATTTTTCCGTGATGACCTTTTCTCTTCCTAATGATACTTTTATTTTTTAAAGTCTATTTTATATGCTAAAGATATAGCTATAAACCACACATGGCACATACTTGGAATCCTAGTACTCTGGAAGGCTGAGGTAGGAGAACTGCCAGTTTAAGCCCAGTCTGGGCAATTTAGCAAGACTGTCTCTTTTCTTTTCAGACAGGGTCTCAGTATGTAGTTTGCTCTGGTCTTGATCTCACTATATAGCTCAGGCTGGCCTCTAACTCACAGCAATCCTTCTGCCTTGGCCTCCCAAGTACAGGGATTACAGGTGCACAGTACCATACCCAGTTTAAAATGACATCTTTTGTAAAAAGAAAATTGTTGCTTTTTCTTTTTAAAAAAAATATATCTGAGGATCTCTGCCTTTCAATTGGTGAATCTAATCCTTTTACATTTATTATTATCATTAATGTGTGTTGGATTATTTTTACCAAAGATGACATAGGGAGAAACCAACCACTGTATCTTTTTTCTTCTTTGTATTTTCACATTCAACAATCAACACAGAATAATTCTGTGACTTCATCTATGAGGGCTGTTTTCCCACACAACCAGCCAAACAATTTCCCAGTAGATTCTCTAGTAGACACCAACTGAGTGTCCTTTAACTCAAAAAAATTTTTTTTTGTCTTTTTTGAGACAGAGTCTCACTATGCAGTTCAGGCTGTTCTTGGACTCATTTTGTAGCCCAGGCTGGCATTGAACTCACAGCCATCCTCCTGCCTCAGCCTCCAGAGTGCTAGGATTACGGGCATGCTCCACCATGCCTGGCCTCTAACTTGATTTGACCCTAACATTCTCTATCTGAAGATGGCACCAGCTCCCACAGGCTGAGGGTTCAGACTCACCAGACTGCCCTCACTTCATATGTTAATCACAAGGCCCAGGCTGTGACCTGTGCTTCTCACCAACTAGCTATCAATCAAGGTTGCCACAAACTTCCTCCTCAGATTTGATTAATTTTCAATAATGGCTCACAGAACTCAGGGAAGCTCTTTCCTTACATGTAAGCATTTATTAGATGAAGGCTATTTCAAAGGACGCAGCTAGACACTCAGATGAAGAGGTGTGTGGGTGAGATATGGAAAAGGGGATAAGGAGTGGCCAGGCCTTCTCATTAGTCTCTAGGTACCTTCACATTTGCAGCCCCTGGGATGCTCCTTGAACCCTATTCTTTTGGATTTTTATGGAAGCTTCATTATATGAACATAGTGGATTAAATCACTGGGCATTGATGATCAATTTAACTTTTCAGCATTGTCCTCTTCTCTGGAGGTTGGGAGTTGGGGCTAAAAGCCTCCATTGCCACCCATCTCTTGATCTTCCTGATCACCAGCCCCATCCTGGAGCTCTCTAGGGTCCCTGCCATCAGTGGACTCATTACAAAACAAAGATCCCACAGGGTTCCAGGCCTTATGTGCCAGGAGACAGAATGAGGACCAGTGTCACATCTATCATCTTCTTGTGATATTTTTGCTACTTTTTCTTTCTTTTTTTTTTTTAGATGGGGGTCTCACTCTATAGTTCAGGATGGCCTTGAACTTGCTCATGTAGCCCCAGGCTGGCCTTGAACTCATGGTGATTTTCCTGCTTCAGCCTTCCAAGTGCTAGGATTACAGGTGTGCACAACCATGCCCATGATGGGTCCTGCACGTTTCCCCAGCCAGCTGTGCCATGCCCTATCTCCTGTATCACTTTGATGCCGGGCAGTTTCGGAGCTAAGGTTGGAATCATAGTGTCTTGGTTACTTTTATCTGGTTGCTGAGACAAAATACCCAACACCCAAAATGAAGGAAGGAAAGGTTTATTTAGCTTACAGTTTGTGGAGGTTTCAGTCCATACTTGGCTGGTTCTGAGGCAGAGTGGCACACGGCAGAGGGCAAACTTCATGGCCGCAGAGCACAGCAAAAACAACCAGCAAAAGGGAGAAATGGCTGCAAGCAGCCTCTTTCCTTCCCTTACATTGTAAACAGCCTACCCCCACCTAGGGAGTGTGTAGCTCTCACACAATCTCCATGCCTTTCTCTTCCACAGGCTCAGGATGTATACAAAGTAAGCACTCTGGCTTCCTGCTGAATCACTCAGTTAAACATCCAGATTCCCCAAGTTGACACAATGTATCAACCATAACACATAGTTGCGCATATTTCTAGCCCGCTGCTTCAGCCTTTCAATCATGTTTCTTCTTGAGAAGTCCAAGACCCCAGGGGAAGTAGTTTGTGGATAGTTCCCACCATCCACTGCTCATTACCCTAGGCCGCTGAGAAAGCCCCCTGCTGGCGGTGAAGAGCACTGCAGTCATCTCTGTTCATGAAAGACAGCCCGCTTTTCGGTTGGAGCACAAGGAACACGTCACATTTGAGGACGAAATGTTGGTGAAATAGCTTGACTGAGTGAGTGCTCCTGCAGCAATGATTATTGCCTCATTACTCAAAGATGAAAGGAGAGAAATGGCCCAGAGGGCAACCACCAGGTGACGGAGGAGAGAAAGAGAATACAGTTCAAAACCTATCAAGTATCCCTGTGCTCTTCTGCAATTTGGAAAAGGGGACGTCTGTACTGATTTTAGCCTATGGAATAATATTGAGCACTCACTGCTCATTCACAAAGATAAATCATAGCCTGGCATGGTGGTGCACACCTGTAATCCTAGCACTCAGGAGGCTGAGGCAGGAGGATTGCTTCGAGTTTGAGGCCAGCGTGGGCTGTGTAGTGACTTCCATGCTAGTCTGGAATACACAGTGAGACTCTGTGTCAAAAAAAGAAATCATGAGATTTGATAGAGTTTAGATGGATTCAGGAAAAAAAATTACTTGAGTGGCACATCCTGGGCTGGCCCCAGAAAGAACCAGGACAAGATGGGGTTAGTGCCAAGTGGCTCACTGGTTCACAGGCAGTGCTAAGCTCTTTACATAGATTACCTTAAATTTTCTAATTAGTCCTGTGAGGAAGGTTTTAATATCCTTTATTTACAGGATATAGCCAGGCTTAGAAACTTGAGATGATTTCTCCGAATGCACATTGCTACCAAGTGGAATAGCTGGGATTTGAGCCCAGGTTGGTTTGGCTATCCCTCCAGATTGCCTTTAAACAAGATGATGTCTGTGATTTAGCAGTTTGAAGGTTAAAGGTGTAATTACAAGGTGTTCTTACTAGATCCGCTCCTTTCCGATCTCCCTGAGCCAGGGGAGAATTCGGCATGGTTCTTCCTTAACTTCATCGTGAAGTTCTGTTAAGATTCTGTCTTCTCCACTCACAGTTGGTGCCATCGAAAACAGGACCCCAGCCTGGTGTGGTGGCTCACGCCTGTAATTCCAGCACTCGGGAGGCTGAGGCAGGAGGATCATTGCGAGTTTGAGACCAGCCTGGGTTACAAAATGAGCTCAAAGGTCAGCCTGAACTGCATAGCGAGACCATGTCTCAAAAAGACCCAAAAAAAGAAAAGAAAAGAAAAAAAAAAAGAAAAGAAAACGGGACCCCAGCCTCTTCCCGCCAGAGCGCAGCCAGGAACCGCTCGCTCTGAGCGGTGTCAAGGGCAGCAGGATGACCCCAACGTCCGCTTCTCCGCTTCTCCCCACCAACCACCGCTCTTCTCGGGTTTCTATCTTCATTGCTTTTCTGCAGTTTCTTAGCCTCCTCTGCTCCTCTGCCCACACAACTTTCCTGGCTGAGGACACGACTCCCATCTCTGCCGCAGTTGTCTTGCCAGGGGTTCCTGAGGCTACCCTGGCTCAGCTCCATTCCTGGGACAACCCCGTCCCACCTGAACCTCAGTGCAGTTTCAGCATTGGAACTGAGCAGCTCCCGTGGGCCAGAGCTGGTCCACACACTTGCACTGGGTGCACAGACGTGAAGGCGAGGGGTGCAGCACAGGTGTGCACGGATGTCGACGTGGTCCCAGCGAGACAGGCTCCTCGGAGCCTGACGGAGGCTTGCAGGAGCCTTCGCAGAGAAGGTGAGGACTACCTGACTCTGAAAGACTGAGTAGGCGTTTCTATAATTTCCTACCAGCTGGGTTGCTATGGTTATAGCGCAGTAGGCGACGGAAACTTAAGGAGCGGGGTAGCAGAGGTGAGAAAGTGCACGGGGCGCTGCTTCAGGTCTTTTCATGGCCTCCAACCGTCCTTTAAAGTGAAAGTTTCTATTCTTGTCATTCTCCCACAAGTAAGGAGAACGTCCTGCTCTTTTGCCTTTTTGTGAAGGTTATTATGTGGCTAATCACGTGTGTCACGTTTTCAAAGGTAGTCACTGTGCCTCAGTGCTGGGCTGGGTCCAATCTGGTTTCCAAGACGCTTGTTTGCGGCGCCACCTGCTGGCAAGCGCTGGAAGTTCAAAAGTTCAATCATCACTGGGCTCCTTTGGTTCGACCTTCAGGTGTCCTAGGAGGAGCCCTGACAGGTGTCTGCAGGTGGAGAAGTCTGGAATGGGTTGTTTCGGGTTCTCTGGCCGGACTGTAGTGAAGGAAGCCGAGTGGAGTAGGAGCTGGCTCTGATGGGCAATGGCCAAACCAAGGGGTTAGGTCCAATTCCTCGGCTCCTATAATCAGTTGCTTGAGCAGAATCCGTTGCAGATAATGACGGCGGCGGCGTGGTCTTTTGGGTTGAGTGGCACTTCCTTCAGGGCCACGCCCGGGGGCGGGCTCAGCCCAAACACCCATCATCCACTCTGTGTCTCTACCTTTGCCCCTCCGGTCTTCCTCCCTCCCTCTACCTTCCCCTCCCCTTCTCTCCACCTGGCCCTTCCCTTCCCTTCCTTCCTCCTACTTTCTGAGAGTCTCGCTATGTAGTTCAGGTTGGCCTTGACCTCACGGTGATCCTCCGGCCTCAGCCTCTTGAGTGCTGGGATTATCAGTGTGTACGTTACTCCTGGCTCTTTTTTTTTGTCTTTTTGAGACAGGTCTAGCCATGTCGTCCTGCTTGAGCTCACTTTGCAGCCCAGGCTGGTCTTGAATTCGCAACAATCCTCCTGCCTCAGCCTCCCAAGTGCTGGGATTACAGGCGGGTGCCACCACACCCAGCTAAGGCTCTTTAATCTCATTTTACTCTATCACAGAGCCACACCTTTGGTGCTGCTGGAGGAGGAGGACATGGGCCTAGGCTTCTCAGTGCCTCAAGACAAAGGGGCACTGACTCAGCCCTGCTTGTCCTGTGGCCAGAGCTCCCAGTAGAGGCGGGGCTTCCTCTCCCTACTTGGCTCCGGGATAGCACTTTCTCAGGGTTATGTTCAGGGGAAAGGGTCCTCCTCACTGCTGGTAGACCTGCCTCTGGTGTTCCTGTTTTAACCCCCAATTTATTTATCAAATACGCTGGCCTTGCTGAGGATGGTGATGCATGCCGGTAATTCCAGCATTTAGGAAACTGAAGCAGGAGGATTGCTGTAAATTTGAGGCCAGCCTAGGCTCCATGGTGAGTTCAAGGCCAGCCTGATCTACATAGTGAGACCTTGTTTCAAAAACAAAAACTGAAAAATGGAAACAAAAACAAAAAAACAAACAAAACAATGCACTAGCCTGAAGGGCTAAGCCGGAACCAAATGCTAGCACTTGAAGGACCCAGAATCACTATCCTATGAGATGGGACAAAAAAAAAAAAAATTCGGTGATTGTTAAATTATAAAACAATTACAACACAATACACATTGCTATTAATCTCCCTCAAGATACCCCCCATTTGCTTTGAACACACATCTCCCATCCATCTGGCTACTTTCCAAAGCAGTTCTGGGAGTCCTCTTTGGTGATGATGTTATAGTTACCTCTGTGTCCTGAACTGATTCAAAATGCTCACCATTCACGGTCATTGTGACTTTGGGGAAGAGCCAGGAGTCGCGTAGTGCCGGATGGAGTCGGTCAGACGGATGAGGAAGAAGCCGCATGTATTTATGAGCCTGACTTCCCACTGGCTGGCGCTCATGAGCAACATTTGCCATGTTTTGCATTACACCTTATAAAGACATGAAAGAGGACTTCCAGAACTCTTCCAGAACTGCTTCAGAAAGCGGCGAGGACAGCTGGGCGTGGTAGCTCATGCCTCTAGTCCCAGTACTTGGGAAGCTGAGGTAGGAGGATCGCCCTGAGTTTGAGGCCACCTTGGGCTAAATAGTGAGTTCAAGACCAGCCCGAAGTATGCAGCAAGACCCTGTTTCAAAAAAACTAAAAAAAAAAAAGAAAAGAGTGGTAAGGGCACGGGAACAAATGTGTCTGAAGTGAGGGGCAGCACTCTGAGGAGACTTAGTAGCAATGTATCCTTATTACAATAAATGTTAAAAAAATGGAAATATTCACCATATATTTTGCACAAATTGCTTTTTCTTTTGTACTAGGAATCAAACTCAGGACCTTGCGCTTGTGCAGCTGAGCTATATCCCCGGCCCTTACCACATATTTTGATCACACCTTGTATATAGTTCTTCCTGGTTCAGGGTTAGTTCTGGCCAGGGGTCCCCTATCTCTTAAATTTCTTGGATCAATTTTCTTTTCCTTTCTCTGGATTCTTTCTGCACTGGTCACATTCACCCCAGTGTAACTGTCCAACTCCACACTTCAGGGTGGAGGTGTGTGTGGGAGAAGGGATGTGTCTCCCTCCTCTGAGATCCCTGAGCTCACCCTGCAGACTGGCCCAGTCCCCATCTGGGTCCCCAGAGGGCTGCCTGCCAAGAGGACTTCCTTCACTTATTAAAGCTGCAGGCCCTCTGGATGTTTCCCTGGTGAGGAAGATGGAAACTCAAATTCTTCAAAGGCGATTAGCCGGACATGGTGGCGCACACCTGTAATCCAGCACTCAGGAGGCTGAGGCAGAAGGATCATTGCGAGTTCAAGGCCGGCCTGGACTACAAAGTGAGCTCAAGGCCATCCTAAACTGTATAGTGAGACCCTGTCTAAAAAAGACAAAAAAAAAAAAAGAAACCCAAAAACCAAACAAAGGTGATTATACCAAATGGCCCATTGCTGCTTGTGCTTAAAAAGACAGCAAGAAAATCTGGTACACATGGATTATTTTATTAAACCCTAGGCTTTCATGCTGAAATCTATTGCCAACACTTTTTTTTTTTTTTTGTCTTTTTGAGGCAGGGTCTCGCTATGCAGTTCAGGCTGTCCTTGAGCTCACTTTGTAGCCCAAAGTGGACTTCCTGAAAAAAAGCAAACTCACAATGATCCTCCTGCCTCAGCCTCCTGAGTGCTGGGATTATAGGTGTGTGCCACTACACCCGACTAACACTTTTATTTATCTTTTGAGACTTTTAATTATTTTTCACTTAGTGTTGCTAAATCACTAAGTTGTCCAGGCAGGCCTTGAACTTGTGATCCCTCTGCTTCAGGGTCTGAGAGTGCTAGGATTATAGCCTGTCCCATTGTGCTGGCTCTGGCAAGATCCCCATTTTATAGGTAACAATGCCAAGGCCCAAAAGCATGAAGTGACTTGACTCTGTTTCCAGGGGTCCATAGGAAAGCAAAGGCCAGGCGTGGTGGCACATGGGAGGCTGAGGCAAGAGGATTGCTGGAAGTTCATGGCCAGCCTGGGCTACATAAGCAAGTTCAAGGCCAGCTTGCACCACACAGTGAGACCCTATCTCAACTCCACAACCCCCAATAGCAAAGCAGGGTTCCAAAGTCACCCTTGCTGTACTCAGTAGTACTCTTCACATGCTGATCCCAGTACAGCCCCGTCCCACACGGATCCTGTCTGCCTAAGAATAAAGCTTGCAACAGAGCCCAGACTCGAGAAAGGTTTTCCTGTTGTTATTCCTGTTTGATTTTTGCCTGTTGATTATGGGCTGAGTTGTGCCTCCTCCCCGACCTCGGAAGGTCACATGTTGAAGTCCTAACCCCAGCACCTCAGCGTGACTGTGTTTGGAGATAGGCCTTTGAGACGTAAAACCCGAGGGTGCAGCCCTCACACTGCAACTAGAGCCATCACGAGAAGAGACACAGAAAACTTGCTTCCTTTTTCCCTGCTCTCACGAGACCATGGTCATCTGCAAACGAGGAAGTGGGTTCTTACCAGACAAAAGGTCAGCTGGGGCTTGGATCCCGGGCTTCCCAGCCTCCCTGGCTGGGAGCCTCCCTGGCTGGGAGGAGTATATGTTTGATGTTTAAACCACGGCAAGAAAAGAGACCAGCCCTGCTGATACCACTAGTTTGAACTTCCAGCCTCCAGCCAGCGAGGAAATACTTTTCTGTTGCTTAAGCCAGCCAGCCTGTGCGCGTCAGGCAACTTTTGGCTAATTACTACGGTACTTAGAGCTCTCCTTCCTGAGAGCATTTGCCCTGGACTCAGCGAAGTAGGTTTCAAGAAGGAAGCAGCAGGTTCTGTGATCTTTTCTTAATAGAGCTGCTGTCTTTTGGGAGTGTTGTTTTTCTGTCTGCAAGGAGGAGAGACTGGAAACACAGGAAAGTGTCTTGGTCTTTTCTTTTCCATTATGGTTTATGTGTAGCTACTTTCACACTGAAAGCACTTGAAGTAGTTCTCTTTGTGGAATGGAAGACGCTTCCCACATTTAATCCTCAGAGCAGCCTGTGAGGTGACTGTGATGATTCCCATTTTCAGAGGGGAAAATGAGTTGGAAGGAAACCAGTAATCTGTGCATTTAGCTGCTCTGACTTTCACCACTGTGATTCCTTGACCTTCTCTGCTGCTTCTCAAGCCTGTCTGGCTGACTCTGTGTGTGTGTGTGTGTGTGTGTGTGTGTGTGTGTGTGTGCGTGCGCGCGCACGCTGAGGATCGCATTCAGGGCCTTCTCACTGAGCTACAGCCCCAACCCTTTTTAAACTTTTAAGTTTGAGACCGGGTCTTGCTAAGTTGCCCGGGCTGGGCTTGAATTTGTGACCCTCTTGTCTCAGCCTCTCTGAGTGCTGAGGTTTTGGACAGGGACCGTCTGATTATTACAGAGGGAGCGAGGGAGAGAAGGCTGGGTATTGGCACTCAAAGTGGCGCCCCTGGCACAGCAGTGGCCCAAGCACTTGTAAGGACTGCAGAAAGCCAGCCTTATCCTGGACACACTGAACCAGGAGCAGCAATTTTTTTTTTTCCTTTGGTGCTGGGAATTGAACTCAGGACCTTTTACTTGCCAGGCAGGTGCTTGTGACGTTGAACTACATCCCCAGCCCAGGAACAGCATCTGAACCACATGCCCAGGGAGGTTCTGCAGCAAAGTCTGCAGTTTAGTGCAAAAGGAAACTTGCACCTGGGGCTTGGACTAATTCTCCTTGCCACGCCCTCCGTGTCTCGTCCCGTGCCTCCTTTAGTGTGGGACAAGAACCTACTCTCCAGGCGATGGCATGAAGCTGGCACACACCAGGAAATCTCTTCTGAGTTAAATGGCATGTATTACTCATTTAAACTTTATAACATCTCTCCCCGGGAGGTGCTGACCTTCTCCCTGTTGTGTAAGGAGAAGACTGAGGTTCAGAGAGGTGAGTAACTGGGTCCAGACTGATATTCCAGGACTGAGTGGCCTTTTGTTTTTTTTTGTTATTTTTTTGTTTTTTTTGTTTTTTTTTTTGAGACAGGGTCTCGCTATGCAGTTCAGGCTGGCCTTCAGCTCACTTTGTAGCCCAGGCTGGTCTCAAACTTGCAAGGATCCTCCTGCCTCAGCCTCTGGAGTGCTGTACACAGGATGGGCTAAGCCCAGTCTTTGTGCACTAGGGCCCCTGTATTTCCCAAGTGAGTAGAGTACTGTGGGCTGTTCATGTTGTAAATAAATATAGGGGTGCGTCATCCAGAGGTATCCATTCTTTTTCAAGAATTTTGTGGCAAAATGTTATTTTTCTAGCAAGACCAGTGGCTACATTAACCAATGCAAATGCAACATCTTGTGTTTTTAAGAAAAAAACGCAAAAAAAGAGAAGGTGCCACTGAAATCCTCTGCTGGGGAAGGGTTGCTTTCCCGGACACTGCTAGGATCTTCCCAGCGATCAGCGTGCGTTTGCACGAACCGTGAGCGGGGCGCCCTAGTCTCCAGCGGGAGACCTGTGTGGCCACAGCCGCCCCGCTCCTTGTCGTCGTAGTGCACCGCTGCCTCTGTCTTCACAGTCTTTCACCTTTTAAACCAGACGGGGGAGGCGTTTATTTTAACGAGTCCCCCCGACCTGGGATCTGCTCTTCATAGTGTTGATATGGAAATCTAATTTTGCCAGCACCCCGAGAGTACAGCCATCACTGGGGCCGTGTGCATGTGTGCTTATGCTACTGGGCCCCAGCGAGGTGCGTATTTGTGTGTGTGTGTGCAGGGTTGGTGGGGAGGAACAGCAAGTGCTAGCGCACAGTTTGGTGAGGATGGCCTGTGTATTTCTCAGTAAGAGAAACTATTTTCATAAAGAGGTTGAAGGTCATCTGGAGGAACAACAGCACCAACACAGACAAGACGGTCTCAGAGGTCTGACAAACGACGTTAGTTTTCAATTTATATTTTACTATTTTTTTGAGACAAGGTCTCATTGTGCAGCCCAGGCTGGCCTCGAGCTTGTGGCGATCCTCCCGCCTCAGCCTCCTGAGTGCTAGGATTACCGGACTGTGCCAACACTGCTGGCTATTTTTAAATTAAAAAATACACACACACACACACACACACACACACACACACACACACTTGTGGTACAAAATGTTAGATTTGGCGCCAGATAGAGCAAGAGACAGAGGTAGATAAAACAAACCTTTATTGCTGGTGTGGGAGAGTTGCAGGAGATTGTAAGGACCCTCGGAGGGAGCTGGGGAACAGGTTTTTATTAGATTACACTAGAGGTGAAGTTAATAACGGCAGCATTGTGTCCTATCTCGAGGGGATTGGGAGTTAGTTAGCGCATGCGCAAACGGGAGTAGGAAGTTTATCTGGGGTCTGAAGAACAGAGAAGGGTGTTCTGGCCAGCACCACTTTTTATATGGAATTGTGGATGTCTATCATTGTCGTCTTTTTGTGGTTAAGGGCGATGACTCTCTCAGACTGCTTACATTTGTCTTCGGGAGTAGGTGCATGCATTTAATTTTTTTATTCTCCTTTCCCTATCCTCCCTCTCCTCTTCCTTCTCTAGCTACCTTCCCACTTGGACACATCAATCTCCCTTCTTCCTTGGTCGCCTCTGCCGCACTGTGGAGCCCTGAGCCTCAAGGGGGCGCTCTAAGCTTCGTTCTAGGCCTAGGCACATGCATCCAGCCAGAGCCTGTTCTCCGGTGGACGCAAAAGCAGAGGAGTTTGAGCGTGGGTCTCCGAAGCTGCAGCTGCAAACGCTAGGTGGAGGAGCCGGGGGAGAGCGGAGTTCCAAGAGCTGGTCCAGAACTGGAGAGGAGAGGGCGCAGCCAGGAAAAGAGGCAATGGTGGTTGGGAACTGTGGTCAAATCCAGTGTGAGGATGAGAGGTTGCGACAGCCACTGAAGTGGAGTCCCCACTCTGCAGCAACCTTCCTAATCAGCACCTGGAGGCAAGGTGGAGCCAGAGCAGCCAGTACACATCCTACCACACCCAGCTCTAAGCCTGCCTCGAGGCTGTGGCCTCCTGCCTCTCCACTCTGTGGGCGGCTGCCAGTGGGGAGCGGTGGGGTGCATTGGCACCCACATCAGAGCCACAGCAACTCCCA
>PVLD010022424.1:0-29352 GCA_004027595.1 Dinomys branickii
TCTAGAATATCTTTTATTGCTTTTTGCAATGCTGGTTTGGCACTCATGAAGTTCTTCAGTTGTTCTTTGTCGTGGAAATATTTTATTTCTCCATTGAATTTGAGGGATAACTTTGCAGGATACATCAGTCTGGTTTGGAAGTTGTTTTGTCTCAGAATCTGTAGTATCTCGCTCCAAGCTCTTCTCGCTTTCATGGTTTTTGTTGAGAAATCTGCTGTGATTCTGATGGGTTTTCCTTTATAGGTGATCTGTTGCATTTCTCTGGCAGCTTTTAATATTGTGTTCTTTTGCTGGATATCTGGGATCCTGACTATTATATGCCTGTGTGTGTTTTTCTTTGGGTTATGGATCATTGGGATTCTATAGGCCTCGATTAAATGAACTTCAGTATCTTTTACCTTGTTTGGGAAATTTTCTGCTATTATTTCATCAAAGATTCTTTTTATATCATTTGTGAGATCTCCTGCTTTTTTACACACTCCTACAATTTGAATATTGTTACGTCTTGCCTCATCTTGCAGCTGTTGAATTGACTTTTCTTGTGTCTTTGATGATATCATGAGATTCTTCCTTTCACGTTCATAAGCTGCCATGCTATCTTCAAATTCTAACATTTTATCTTCGGTTTCATTTAAACGGTATTGCATGCTTTCAGCGTTTGTTTTCAAATCCTGGCATTCTCTGTGGACCTGTTTCATTCTTGGTAATCCATTCCTAAATTGCTCTTGTAACGTTTCCATTTATTTCCTATTTTCTTCTAGTCTTTTGTCTATTTCTTCTCTGTATGCACGGGACATTTCTTCCATCATTGTTTTCAGCTCGTTTTTTGTTTGAGAAATCATTTAGGGTATGTTGCTTATTTCTGCTTTAAGCTCTTTTATGGCCTGTTGGAGTTGTTTCATTTCGGATGCAATCGTTTCATAACTTGAAGTTATGTGGCTTCCTGGTTCCCCTGTATCCTCACATTCAAAACTTGTTCTGGGTGGGGTTGAGCTTTGAGACTGTGTTTTGTTCCTCTGTTTTCCCATTTTTGGGTATCAGCTTCAAAATGTGGAGCTATAAATTTACCAGGCAGTTCAGCAGGCAAAGGTCTGCTGCAGAGGCTGCTCCAATGATTCCTTCTCTTTGGGAGAATGTCCCTTAAGCTGTCTGATGAGATTTCCACTTCTACTCCCTACCCCGAGACCTGACTGGGGCGTATAAAGAGCTCGCTGCCCCAGGGGCCTTCCAGACAGGCCACTCAGGTGTTCCTCCCTGGGTGGAGCTCCTTCCCCCCTCACAAATCCCGTTGGGGCGCCTAGCTAGCTCTTCCTACCCGGGAGATCCTGCAGTCCTTAAGGCTGCTTTGATGTCACTTGCTGGGCAGCGCTTCTTCCCGACTCAGGAAAAACCGGTTGGAGCGCCCACTCAACTCACCCAGGGATCGTGCAGACAGGAATGCCGTTCAGATGTATCTCCTTGGATTGAGCTTTTTCCTGACTCAGAAATCCTGCGACCACAGCTGCTACAGTTCATGCAGTGCTGGCTGCGGGGGCGGGGCTCTGAGCAGGATCCCGGACCGCTGCCCAGATTGGCACAATCTGTCCCAGTAGCGCGTTTTCTGAGTTTCCTCTGCTCTGCTGCCTCCAACAAATCCTGGTTACAGCCGCCTCCAAGGCGATCGGGTTCAGGAGCTGGAGGCGTCCGTCCCGCCGCACTGGCTCTCTCGGCTGTACGCGATTTGAGCCGAGCTGCGGCCCAAGCACAGCACCGATCCCTCAGGCACCCAGCTCTCAGGATCCGCCCACTTCTCGCAGCGTGGCTTGTCCAGCCGGCCCTTTAATGCTCAGGCCGTGGAGAGCAATGCGATCAGTTGGAATTTTGCCTCCACGGACCGGGCACCCGCACGCAAAGAATCAGTCTCTGGGAGAGATTCCCTCTGCCGCTCACCTGGTCACCATCTTCCCGGAAGACTCCCACTTTGAACTTTTTCATCTTAGAAGTGTATACTGATCTCAGATGCCCATTTTTGCAGTGGAACTTTAAATCTGGAGGAGTCACATTTTTTCAATTTGTTATATGAAACAGATTGGCCTTTGTCTAAGAAACAGCTGGCTATTTTTTTCCACTCTGTGTGCTGTCTTTGCACTCTGCTGATGACTTCATTTGATGCCCAATTTTTTTTTAATCAGATGAGATCCCACTTGTTGATTCTTTTTGACAGTTTCTGTGCAACTGGAGCTTTGTTCATGAAATCTTTGCCTATACCAATGTCTTCAAGAGATCTACCTATGCTCTTTCAGCAGACTTAGTGTTTCTATGTTAATAATTAGATCTTTGATGTGTTTTGATTTTAGTTTAGTGTATCGTGGTAGACATTGATCTAGTTTTAGTCTTTAGCATGTGGAAAGCCAGTTTCCCCAGCACCATTTATTAAAGAAGCTATCTTCATTTCAATGAATATGTTTGGTTGCTTTTTCAAAGACATTTTGGCTGAGTGTGTTTGGAGTTGTTTCTGCATCTTCTAATCTGCTCCACTGATCCTTGGTTCTGTTATTTTGCCAGTACCATACTGTTTTTATCACTGTAGCTTTGCAGTATAATTTCAAGGGCGGTATTGTGATGCCCCCTGCCTTTGCTTTATTGTCCAGAATTTTCTTCGCTAGTCTTGGTCTATTCTGCATCCAAATAAATTTTAGGAATGTTTTCTTTAGTTCTATGCGGTATGCTAATGGTATTTTGATTGAGATTGCATGAAATCTCTGTAGCAATTTTGGAAGTATGGCCATTTCACTATGTTGGCTCCTTTTACTCAAGTGCAAAGGGCTTGTTCTTTACTGATATCCTCTTCATCTCTTTTTTCAGAGTATGGTAGTTCTCAGTGTAGAGGTCTTTGATCTCCTTCAGTAGCTTGATTCCTAAGTATTTCAACTTTTAGGATGATATTGTGAAAGATATTGGTTTCCTAATTTCTCTTTCAGTTTGTTTGTTATTCATATGCATGAATGCTACTGAGTTTTGAGTGTTGACTTTGTATCCAGCTAATCTATGGAGTCTGGTTATTAAATCCAGAAGTCTTTTGGTGATTTTGGCCTCTTCTAAGGACAGTATAATGTCAATCACAAAAATGCTAACGTAACTTCTTCATTTACTAGCCCTTTTCTATCTTATTTAATTATCTGGCTAATGTCTTTAGAACTATATTAAGAGTGGTGATGTTGCACATTTTTGTCTTGTTTCTGAATTTAGAGTGAAAACTTTCAGATTTTGTCCTTTCAAATATGATGTTGGCTGTTGTTTTGTCATAGGTGGCTTTTATCACATTGAGGTAAAGGCCATCTATTTGATAAAACTGTAGTTTCTTTATCATGACTGTGTGTTGGGCTTTGCATTTTCTATGTCTATTGAAATAACCAACTGTTTTGTCCTTGGCTTTGTTAACACATTTATTGCTTTGTGTACATTGAACCATCCCTGCATCCCTAAGATTAATTCTACTTGGTAATGCTATATAATCTCCTTGATGATTTGCAGCATTCTATTTGCCAGTATCTTACTGAGGATTTTTGTGTCTATTAGGGAGGTTGGTGGGCAGTTCTCTTTTTGGCTGTATCCTTCTCTGGCTTTGGTATCAGGGTAATGGTTACTTCCAGGGATGAATCTGGGAGAATGGCTTCTCTTTGAATTTCATGAATTAATTTGAGAAGTATTCACATAAGGTGATCTCTAAATTTCTTGTAGAATTCCGCAGTGACTGTACCAGAGCCTGGGTTTTTCTTTGTTGGTAGGTTTTTAGTTACATCTTCAAATTCATTGGTTTATTTAGAATTTTTATGTTTTCATTAGCTTTACTAATTCATATGTATCTAACAATCTGTCCATTTCTTCTATTTTCCATCTTATCAAAATACAGATTCTCAAAGTAGGTATTGATGTCTCTTTTATTTTTGCAGCATCTGTTGTGGTTTTACTCTTTTTATTTCTATCTGCATCGAATAGTTCCTACATTAATTTTTCCAGACCTTTTGCTAATTTTAAGAAGTCTTTCTATCCATAATCACCAATTGAAGTCCTGACTTCTAGATCTGATATTCTTTCCTTGTCTTTGTTCAATCAGTTACATATACTTTCAGTGGAATTTCTACTGTCCTAGATATCTGTTTGAACCTGTTTCATGGATTCTATTTCTTTCTTATGTTGTCCATTCATGATTTTCATCATTTTCCTAAGCTCTTCTACTTTTGTTTTGATCTGTATCTGCCCTATAGTTACTAAACCTTCATTATGCTCACAATCTCTGTAGATATCTGAGAAATTATTTCTGATTTGATGTTGTCTAGGTGCTTGTTTATCTGTTTTGTTACACTCACTGTATGCAAGTCAGAGTGTCCAGGTGGGTGGATTTTGAATTGCTCTGTCTCCTTGCTCAATGAATTTTCCTTTGTGAGCTGGAAGTCTGAGGTTACACCTTGTTTAGGTGTCTTCTCTTTTGTTTCCCTTTTTAGTTTTATTCGTGTGTGGATGCTTATAAATTGCTATGGTGAGTAGATTTATTTTAGAATTTGAATCCTTACAAAGTGAATTATCAGAAAACCCCCCAGGTGTAGCCGGCATTAGGGATTTTCAAGATCCTCTGTCTTCATTTTTTTCAGAATGAGAAGGTGCTGCCTGCTTGGCCTTGCCCGGAGTTCCTTGGCACCGGCCTATGGTATTGTTAGCGACCCTTAGGCAGTCTCAGTCCTGGCATCCCAGGAAGAACAACCAATTAGAACAAGTATGTCACCTTAGCTAAAGTAGTACAATCAGCAAAATCAATGGCATCAAATACAGCACAGAAAATGACAGATTGTTGTAATTACTAATGTGACACCTTTAGCCATATGAACTAGATTTGTGGTTATATAGTAAAATCTAAAAGGAATCAGAAAATTGTATAAAAGTAAATAAAGCCTCAGTAGAGCGATTTCACCCCTAGGGAAGAAAATTTAATAGGGGTTTGTGGGACACTAGAGAAACTGAAGAAGAGGAAGAGATTAGGAACAAGCCTGGAGAAGGGAGGGAGATTACTCAAACTTTAGAAAACTGGTGAATGTGACAGGAGGAAAAGAGAGAAGAAAGAAAGAAAATAAGAACAGAATAGAATGACAGCAACAAAAATCCTAGAAACTCTGTTCACACTCATATCAAAAATAAAAACAAAGAACTAAGAGAAACAATACAAAAACAAGAAAATAAAGAAAAAAAAGAAGAAATATCCATTTCATGGTGTGCCTGTGCTGTCACTGGTAGATGGTGTGGGCAGATAGAGTCCAGATCTGTGCTGAAAGTGATATGTAGCTTTAAGGCACGATGGTGGATAATCCCAGCAAGACTTCACCTTTAGTTTCACTGACGTTCAGGTTGGTTTCTGGTTGTGAGACTGAAACCCCATTTGATCAGCCTGCAATATCTGTGTACCTTCTGCTGGCTTTAAGTTGGGTCCCTGACCTCCTGCTGATTTGAATTCAGCAACTTCACCCTGACACAGAGAGTCACTAGATGGAATTGGCCCACAGCTGTTCAGAGTTCTGAGCTCAGTTGGTCCCTCTCCAAGATGGCTCCTGGCCAGTCACTCAATCTTGAGAGGCACCTGAACCTGAATAACTCCCCAGCCACTGCAGTCTGCTGCCTCCACTGTTCCATTCCATTGGTGCCTTTCTCCATGGAGGCCTCTGGGGTGGCCAGTAGTCACAGAGTGTCTGCAGGTTTCAGGCTCAGTGAGAAAGCACTGCCTGCCACCTCCTCCCTCACTGAAGTATCTTTCTCCAATCTTCCTTCAGTTCTCACTTCAGCTCCTTCATGGTTCCTGGGGACCCACATTTCTCCTCCTTCTCACCCTCACACTGCTATAATAGAATATCTCCTAGTTATTCTGTTACAAGCCCTTCTCTACATGTGGCTTTTCCTTTTTACACTATCTTGCCTTATTTGATGGGTAAGAACTTTTATGATTTGATATACTTTATATATATCATATATATGACTGGCTAAGTTGAGCTAAACAACATATTTATTACCCAAATAACATCTTCTTTTGTGATGAGCATACTAATAACCTGCACTCAACCATTTTTAAAATAATATTATTTTCAACAAAATTTTACATTGTCCTCAACTCTAACCATCATATTGTACACTAGAAGCCTTGATCTTACTCTTCCTAAATGCAATTTTATATTCTTTTACTATTACCCGACAGCCTCACTGGTTACCTTTGAGTCCAAATATTTTTATAATTCTCATGTAAGTGAGAGACACAGTATTTATCTGCCAGTGCCTGACCTGTCTCATTTAACATACTGTCCTGATGGCTCATGAGTATTAATGTAAATGGCAACGTTCTTTTAACGTCTATGGCTGAGTAGTATCTCTGTATTGTGCAGAGCCCAAGAATGCTGGGAGGTGCAATGGACTTCTGAGAGACCAAAGAAGGTGCCCAGACACAGGTTTTATACAAATAAGATGCACTAGGACTAACTGGCACTAATAAGTGTGGAGTCACTATAGGAGGAGAATATGGATCCAACACCACTTCCTTACAAAGTCTCACAGAAAGGGGATGCTGGTCAAGTGATCCACCTGGCCAAATCCCACAGTGTGTGGGGGGTACAAGTTAATCTCCTCAGCTGGTCAAATTCTACAGGAGAGGAGTATTGCTGCACTTGGCCAAATCCCACAGGATACCAACTCCTCCTGATAAAATCTCAAAGCAAGTGTGTGGTAGCGCAACAGCACCACCTAGCAAAATTTACAAGAGAGTCATACAGATCAACAGTGTCACCAGGCCAAAATCCATGAGACACACGTTTCAGTGAGCAGTGCCACCTAGGTCACTGCAGAGAGAGGCTTTATAGATTAATCTAAGCACAGTGATGACTTTTGCTTTGTTCCATTGTATGACCAACATTCCAGGAAGAGGCTGATTTAGTATGTGGGCAGGAAGATAGCTCCTAGGAATGACACCAGTTTGTCCAGGCTCTAGTAATTTTTAAATAATATTTCTGTCTACATGCTGAACCTAGTCTTTTCAGAAATTGCCCTTGATCTGGCAAGAGTCTTGGGACTAGAAAAGGGTTGTTTCAGGGATGTGGTCTTAAATGTCCAAATTTTCTTACGGATGATACACTCTACTCCACATAGTCTAGCTACCCTTATAATGTCATCAAGACTATCTTCTCTGATGTCCCTTGGTTGGAGCACCAGAGAGTACTTTCAACAAAATCCCACACCAGTGTAAAGAATAGAAGATTGTGACAAGCCCTGCTAACACAAGCAGACAAGTTTTTTTTTTAGTTTGTGGGATTATAGGCAAGTGAGAACCAGATCAATGCAAAGTTTATCTATGGCTGCAATGATTTTACAACTTACGAAGGGCTAAGACAACATATGAGATTACCAAACAAAACATATATGCATGTATGATCACCCTTTTTATAGTCTTACACTTTATAATTGAGTAATTCCTTTATTAAGCAAGGTCATGTTTTTGTATGTAATTTAGGGTGGCATCAGTTTCTGCAGTGAAACCCTTGGTCTCTTGGGGAGCAAAGATATGAAATGGGTAAAACCACCTAGTAGGTTGCGTTACCTTGTGTCCAGCATCTATTAGATCCCAATTAGTAGGAGTTGGAGAAATAGTAGGATATTTGTGACTCAGGAGAATGAAGGGCATTTTACTGATGCTTGCAGACCCCAGAGGAGTAATCTCCAAAGTTTGAGAGGAGGTTTGCAGAAAGTTTGCATTTTTACAAGTAGGCAACAGAAGTTACAAGCATGATAAGCTTCTAGCTGAAAGCCATGGTACAATGCGTGTCATGTAGAGTGAGCATAGTTATACTCAACAAAGTTGTTTTTAGCACATTCACAGAAGGTTTAATTTGATGACAAATCATCTGATGTAGCTGAGTTCAGTGACAGAGAACAGAAGGACTGCAGTTTTATTTAACAAAATGGCTGAAGTTAGGTCAGTACTGCTGCTTCAATTTGAGGTCTGCAGTGAACTGGAAAGAATCAACATAGAAAACAAAATATAAAAGGGGAAATAGAAAATGACAAAATGCAGAAGCAAAACGCAACCCCAGACCCCCCGCTCGCCCAGGACAATCCCAGAACTCAGGGAAATAGATGAAACTTGAAATCAAACACTGGAACTTTTGAAATGATAGGCGCAGAAGTGAGAAAAGAAGTAGAAAAGGCCACAGAGAAAATAATCTCTTAGGTACGGAAAGAAATGATGCTTAAAATCAAAGCTATTAGAGAAGACAGAGATAAAAGAATAAATGAGCCTGGAAAAATGATGGACACAAAGCAGAGAAAAGAAATGGCGTCCATGAAACAGATCCAAACGGAAATCTGAGAGATTAAACCTCCATTGAAAGTATATGCAACAGGAGAGGGCAGGGTTTCAGGTCTTGAAGGCAGAATTACAGCTAGTGATAATGCAAAGAAAGACATCTTAAAAACAGCAAGGTGAGGTGTCCCCCAAGGGCATGCGCTGGTCCGATTATCAGTGTGGCCATCCTCTAGCGCTGACACTCATAACCTTCCCCTCGCAGGCTGATCAGCACCGCCACCCCAGGGAGACAGTGCCCTGAAGTAAGGCAACAAAGTTTCTTTGACTTGTGGGGCTCCGTCTCATACTGGCAGAGGATAAAGCGATGTGATTGCTATTGTTTCTTTTGACAAATACAGAAACTTCCACCTCTCTTACTTCCATCTGTGTGGTACTAAGCCCCTCCAGGCCATCAAACATAGCATTCCCTAGCAGAGGCTTAGTTATATTCACTGGTTCTCATACCATGTGGAAGGCTGGTGCAGTATTTAATATGCTCCAAAGAAGGTAACTCTAAATCCGAGTCCATAGAGCAATCATCTACCTTTGGCTGTGAGCAGAGAGCATTGTTCCAGTTCAACATTTATTACTACTGCCATCAGTTGTGTCACTAAAGAATAGTAGAGAACAAAACTCGTTGTATATCCAACAACCCACTTGGTTATTGTTTTCTAGACTACCTTGGTATCCTGGACTTTGTATCATTCTGGGTCCACATAATTGTTTTCAGTGTAAAATCTCAAGATCTTTAATTTCCATGGCAGGTCTTGTAAATCAGAATCAAGTTGACTCAGGGCAAATTTATGATGTTTTCAGAGTCCTTTGGTACAGTTGCATTTAGGCATTCATGTGTAAGATTTCTTTGGTCAACTTTTGGGCTGGTAGAAGTGCTTCCATCTTGGTTTTGACAGCTCTCATGCATTGCGTATAGCTCCTCTTGTCTTTCTGAGATTCTCTCAAAAGGCATCACTGATTGATCATTCTGTAGGTACATTTTTATTTGTATCTTGTGGCCAGAATTCTGTTTGTTGCAATTAACTGGTCTCACACTGGAGGAGAATTGATTGATGGTAGTCTTTTAGCCACATTTGAACACCAAAGATATTTAGAAGGAGAAACTGTTAGGCCGTTTTCCTCAATTGCATCATTGAGTTTAATTTTACATATTTTGCAGGTAATAGTCAACTTCTCAAAACACTGCATCATATCGCTTTGTTATGAGTTGTACACTACAAAATTTCAAAAGATGGCTGTTATAAAGTTTTAACAGGAAAATATAAAACCAAATGAAGCAGAAGAAATTCAGTTTGTTGGACAGTTTTGCGCCAAAGAAAAAAATTTCTTGTTATACCAATTTTTACTAAAGATAGTAAAAGAAATAATCCTTTTGGGTATAGTACTTGTGAACAATTCTGTCATGAATCTGATTGCAAATGCTTGAAGAACAATCAGAGCTGAGGGTGACAACAAAGTTTTACAAGAGCCATGACGAGATTTTGTGAGTTGAACAACTGATAGGATAGTCCTCATTTATTTTATATGATCTTTTATGATGATAATCATGATTGATATCATTGTATCAGGATGAATGAACTCTTTTATAGCTGTGTCCTTTAGGTGACTGATACCCAATTTCTTTATATCATCAGCATGTCACTGTCTTAGTAAGTCCACACAGGTTCATATCCATGATAAACAAACAGTTTCTTTGGAAAATCCATTCATAATTTTTATATAGTCTTGGATTCTAAATTCCATTGGAGGAGGCCATGAATTTAATTGTAATAGTTTCCTTTCTTTAACCACAGCTTTACATAGAGTTACACAATATTTTGGCTTCTCTTTCTTTTGGAATCCTGAAGCATGTGTTCTGCATGGTTTGAGTGAGAGCTCTTAATGACTCTTTGTTACTTTTTATTTTCTTAGCATAGTATAATTATGTAAATGGGGAGTTGAAGATCGGAGTATATTTAGGATCTCCCATTCTCTGTTTCCTCATCAGTTGAATTCTGCTCTTAGTGTCCTTAAATACTTCGTCTGCTTTAATTCTCTGGGATATTTTATATGGTGTTTGGAGATTGCATATAGGGAGAGGTTTAAAGAGCTTCTATTGTTATTTAAAAGACATCTGAATAATAAGGGGTAAATATTTCTGGGTTTCATTTGCATGAATTTTCTGTATATTGTTTTATAATAACATTTTAAAAATTCTAGGTCCTGAATGCTTGTTTCTATATTTGTTTTCAATAAATGTCATTTTTTTCTGAAAAGGATTTAAAATTAAGATATTTTAAATATCTAGGATTCATACCTAGAATGGTAATGGCTCTTATTTTACACCTAGACAGAAATATTAATACCCAAAGCGAATTATTCTCTAAAGTCAGAGAAGATGTGGCTGGAAATTTTAAATTTAGGATATTTTACTCTATCTCTCTTGAGTTGGATTAAACTTTTATTAAGTTGATTTGCAATGACCTACTGTTCTCTTTGAATATGTTTGCCCTACAAAATCCCTTAAGCTTCTCTGTCATGCAAGTGTTTTCTTGGATGTCAGACTTTCAAATACATGTTGATTAACTAAAAAGAAGCTATTGTTCATGTAAACTTTTTCTTCCTTTTTAACAGTGACTTACCCTTTCTCAGATTGCTGATCTTTTTTCACTTAATTAGTCTAAAGTGATTGTCCAGGGGGAGCCTCTGAAACATTGGAATGATCACATTGGAAAGATCTCCTGGAATGCATGTGTTCTCTTGGGCATGGTTCCTCAGTGAATTTAATTTGGAGCACACAGCCTTGGGAAGGAACAACAGCTTGAACATCTGTGACATACTTTGTGTTTATTGTTAAGTATCCAGCCATCTCTTCTCTTACTTTAGAGAACAATTCGCTTTGGGTATTAATATTTCTGTCTAGATATAAAATAAGACCCACTAGCATTCTAGGTATGAACTAGGTTATTGCAGAAGTGTGAATCCTTTACAATTATCCAAAACAAAGCCCATTTTGTAAATTATCCACTATGGTGGATTACTGAACTACAAATAGATTTGTTCAGTTAATTTTGTCAGCAAAACTTTAAATTTGTTTGTCTTGATACATATTCTCAATATACCTTTCAAGTTTGATGATACAGCATGCAGATCAACCATCTGAAACCAACTCTGGATAAATCCAATTGAGTCTGTAAGACGTTTTGATTGTAAGTGAAGACAGCTATGCAATATCTTGTGTTTGGGTTTGGAAGAAGGGACCAAAGAAGAAATAGAAAACCCAGGTAATATATTTATGAAAACTCTTCACTTCCGATGGAGCCAGTCAGAATTACTTAGAATGTGTTATGTGTCTTTCTTAAGAAGCAGATTCATAATTTGTCCAGAAACTTTGATGACAGAAGCAAGGAAAAGACAGCCCATGCATTTTATCTACTTTGCAAAAAATTACTAGAATGTAGTGGCAATAAATTTCCCCAAATTTTATGTTGAAGTTGTTTAATCTGGGTTTGGTCATGTATGTCTGTAATCCCAGCACTTGGGAGGCTCAGGAAGGAGGATCATTGTGAGTTCAAGACCAGCAAGCACTGCAAAGTGAGCTCAAGGCTGGTCTGAACTGCACAGCAAGACCCTGTCTCAAAAAGACAAAAAAATTCAATACAGTGGTTTAAATACATAATTTAAAGGGAAACACATGGTACAAAATAACAATTAACATGATACATATTATCTTAAAATTTTTATGATATAAAGTATAATACCAGTTTTATGTAATTCTGAGACTCCAATAACTATTTTTATATATTGTCTCATTACATAATCTATGTTAAAATGTTCTGATTCTATGCGGATGTTTTATTTCTGTTTTTTGATTTTTGTAAGGCATGTGCAACACATCGGATCACACAGAAATTCTGTACCCCTTAAATAACAACTCCCATTCCTTCCCCTTCGCCGAACCTGTAGCACCTGTTGTACTTTATTTCCCTAGAATATGGCTGTTCTAGATACCACATAAAAGTGAGATCATAAAATGTCTTTCCCTTTGCATCTGGCTTATTTAAAAACTTAAGATGTCTCTGAGGTTTATCCAGGTTGTAGCATATATCAGAATTTCATTCTTTTCTAAGGTTAAATGATATTCCCTTGTACGAATATACCGTGACATGTTTATCAGCTCAGTAGCTGGTAGACGCTGGCTTGTTTCTACCTCAGCACTACTGTAAGTAATACAGGTATGATGGCAGTGTAAATTTTGCACATTACAGGCAAAATTATCAAGACTGTGTATGAGATGGGCAACCCAGCCTCCCCACTTACTGCTTTTCTGTGTTATTCTCAAAAGCCCACTCTGTATTCATTTTAAAACACGTGTTTTTGGTACAAACTTCTGACTTCTTCGTTCCAGGAGCAGTGTGTTTCTTTGTTTTAGGGTAGTTTTCTGGAGAGGTTACAAGAGATGAGGTGGTGCCGTTATATTTTTAAGTCAAACATGCTCTGGCTCCTTCACATTTTGTAGTTCCCGCCCTGCATGCCCAGCAGACTTCACAGGCAGCGGTTTATTTTAAAATGAAGAAACTGACTAGCAAAAAAGACATGCTGTATTTAATGTTAATCTTGTTTCAAAGCAAGCTGATGAGCTGATTTGCTTTTTGTGAAAACATCAAATTTTTTCTGCCTTATTTTATGTTTATTGCTCATCTTTAAAAACAGGTATTATTTCCATAGAAAACAGCTTTTACTATAAAAAGTTCAACAGAAACATATATTACCTTCTACTGTTATCAGGTTTCAAAAATTTCTGGATCAAATCTCGAACTTTCAGAGTTGTTATTTCACAAGTCTTACAGATTGAAAGTGTACCCTAGTATTTTATGTCTCGCATAAT
Organism: Dinomys branickii; assembly: GCA_004027595.1. Taxonomy (NCBI): domain Eukaryota; kingdom Metazoa; phylum Chordata; class Mammalia; order Rodentia; family Dinomyidae; genus Dinomys; species Dinomys branickii. The sequence goes on from PVLD010022424.1 coordinate 13,233, forward strand.
ACATCCTCAAATGAAATGCCTCAGTGTAGTTTTGCTTCCATAGAAGCACAAAAATTAGAATATTCTCTTGACTTTCACAAATGATCATTAAGAAATGTGAGCATGACATGGAACATATTTAAAATCTTGAAAATATGAAATTACACACATTACTTTCAAAGTTGACCCTCGATCACATCTGAAAGGCTCAATACATGATTTTTTTTGACTCAAGCGTCAAAAAATACCTCATATGCAGTATGAACTTTGATAGCCAAGAGCTAATAGTATGAACAACGTTGTTCACAGATGCTTTGGTATAAGTGAAATTGTTCTGATTAACATAAAAAATGATCTACTAGCAAAGATGTCATTTTGAGTGAGGTGTAGAATAACAAGAACACAGAAAAACACACCTGGAGAGGCCAGACCATTTTTGATATGGAGATGAAGGTAGGACATGATTTTCTTACCATGACTGGGTGAAATATCAACTAATATCTGCAAACTGTGCCTGTAGTTATTTGTATTGTCCCAAGATTTTACCTAAAAATCTTTACTTTTGGACGTTTTGAGTTGATTCCTGTTAGCCGTAGTTGGTACTAAACACACCTGGGAAGGGGAGAAAATGTCTGTGTTGTGTCTGCCCTTGTATTGCTTGGTTTTTCCTTTCAAAATCTAACTTCAAATTAGTGCCAATTCCGTTTATGTGCCTTTATTGGGCTTTTTTGACTGGGAATAATTGAATTAACATTGCTCTGTTGCTCTAACAAGCTTTGAAACTCGGCTTAATTAGATAAAGCTTAATAAACATTTAATAATCACTCACAATGTGCCTGCTAACTGCTATGAGTGAGTCTGTCCTTGTTACTGGAAGCTCCTAATAAGGTATCATGAATGTAAATGTGTAAGTGTTGGCCAATAATTTTAGAGATGTGATCAGAAAATATGGTTAATATTTAATTTAAAAATAAAAAATTATTACAGTAAGACCATTGTCACTAACTAACTTCAGAATCCTCCCACTCACTTGGAACATACCGCATTGCTCTTGTCATTTTGGAAGTAGTTCTGGATGTCCTTCCTGTGAATCTTTCCATGCTACATTGAAATCCTAAGTAAAACACTTAAGGCAATTCTGTCAAATGGAGAAACATTGATATATCTTTATTCTTCTTACTCTTCAGATCTGGCATCATCCATTCCTGGATTTTCCTCAAAGTCAAAATAATATGAAAGGGAAATGGGTTGGAAGTGACTAAGCATTGAGGCAGCCTTGATAGTGCAGCTAAAGACTCACAAAAGAATCCCAGAACAGCTTCATCTAGTATCAAGGACGAAGGGATAGTGTGTCATAGGGAGGAGGGTATTCTGACAGTGATCAATGAAATGTCTCTTGGGGAAATAATAGTATTAAACTTAGACATTCCCTATATTTTGATCACACTGCATACCTGTGTGTAACACAATTTTTCATCAATATGTGAGTGAAGTCATTACCTATGAATTGTTTTCACAGTGGCTCTCAGAAGGTCAAAGCCCTTAAAGAACAACAACAACAAAAAGAAATATAATGCAAAAATTCAGTCTTCATTAGAGATGTTCTGGAAAAAGTAGCATTCTTTACATTTGTTAGTCCCTGGGTTCCACGGTGTATTTTTGGAAGGGATGATTTACTGTTATACATACTGTCTGTTCTGCCACTGTTGCTCTGAAAATGATTACAATTTTTATGAGAAAAAGATCTTTTTCTTCTACAGGTCTGTAGGAATAACATTTTCATGGATAAATCCCCTTGCCCATGTCTGCTGGCTAGAACCCTGAAGTCTCATCATTGCAGTTGAAGAAATAAATTTGTGAAGATAAGTAGGACAATAGGGAAGGAGACTCCAAACCCTCATTTTCTAGGGAGCTCCTCGGTGTGAGGGCATGGGGAGAAAACCACATTGAAAATGGCATTGTGTTTTTGTCCCAAAGCTTGGCACCACCTTGACTTCACTACTGGTCTCTTGTGCTTACAGCTCCTGACACCAGCTCAACACCTTCAGAGGAACCCATGGAAAATAGGAGCAATGTAACTGAGTTTATCCTCCTGGGTCTCACTCAGAATCCTGAGGGGCAAAAAATTCTCTTTGTCACCTTCTCCCTCATCTACATTGTGACAATAACGGGCAACCTGCTCATCATGGTGACAATCGTGGCCAGCCAGTCCCTGCGCTCCCCCATGTATTTCTTCCTGGCTCATCTCTCCTTCATAGACGCTGTCTATTCCACTACCATTGCTCCTAAGATGATCCTTGACTTACTCTATGAGAAAAAGACCATTTCTTTCCGAGCTTGTGTGACACAGGTTTTTATTGATCACTTATTTGCTGGTGCCAAAGTCATTCTTCTGGTGGTGATGGCCTATGACTGCTACGTGGCCATCTGCAAACCTCTCCATTATCTGACCATCAGGAGTCAGCATGTGTGCGTTCTGATGCTTTTGGTGGCCTGGGTTGGAGGCTTTCTTCATTCATCAGTTCAGTGTCTTTTTATTTACCAGCTCCCTTTCTGTGGGCCCAATGTCATCGACAACTTTGTGTGTGACGTGTACCCCTTACTGAAACCGGCCTGCGCCAACACCTACCTGCTTGGGCCGTCTACGGTGGCCAATGGGGGCGCCATTTGCTCTGTCACGTTCTTGATCCTCCTTGTTTCCTACGGGGCCATTTTGCCCTCCCTGAAGGGCCACGGTTTGGAAGGGAAATGCAAAGCCTTCTACACCTGTGCCTCCCACATCACTGTGGTCATTTTATTCTTTGTGCCCTGTATCTTCCTGTATGCCAGGCCCAGTGCCACATTTCCCATTGATAAATCCATGACGGTGCTTCTAACTTTCATCACACCCATGCTGAACCCCCTCATCTACACCTTGAGAAATGCGGAGATGAAAAGCGCCATGAGGAAGCTTTGGGGTAGAAAAGTGACTTTTGTTTGGAGAGGGCCAAACCCCTCACAGAGAACCTGACATTCATTCTTTCACTGCAGCAGTTGGTTCTAAAAATGTACATTTTTAGCAAGGATTAGATTTTACATTCTCTTTTGGTGGTTTAGCCTATTTGTTCTGAAACAGCTATAAAACTAATCCTTGTCTAAGTATAGTATACCTAGGGTATAGTATACCCTAAGAGACCAAGAGAATTTCATGTTTAATAATATATATATATATATATATATATATATATATATATATATATATAGTTTGTTTTGAGACAAGGTCTCATTATGTAATTCAGGCTGGTCTTGAGGGCACTGTGGAGCCCATATGAACTTTGAACTCATGGGAATCCTCCTGTCTCAGTCACTTGAGTGGTAGGACTACAGGGATACAAAACCATGCCCTGCTATAATCATGCTGTTTGAAGATTCTTTGGAGAGAGGCAATTTTCACTTTTATTTAAAATTCTTTGCTATTTTAAAAAAATTGCATTTGTTTGTAACTAATAAATAATAACTGTGTGATTTATAAGGTGCAGTATGATACTTTGATCTCTGTACACATTGTAGTAAAACTAAAGCCTTGCCAACTTGTCGTCATTTATGACGATGTTGAAATTTATTTTGTTTGTGAGTCATGGCACCTCCTTTCTCATACAAATGTGGCTCAGTAGAACTTGTTCTCTTTCATCTAAAGGACTGATATTTTAAATTTAATTATTCAGATAGTGAAAACTCAATCTAACAGAAATAACATATTTGTTGGTCAAATTGATTTAAAGTTCCAGTAGCACATGTTCTTAGCTGAGGATAACCTCATGAGAAACGAAGTTAGTTAACTTTATAGTGTGATGGAGTTAAAGCGTAGGGTTGATATCCAGGAAGTGTGTGCTTGATTTCATATATTCTAATCAAATTTTAAACAGAATTATTATTATCCAATGCCTTTCTGTATCTAGATCAACTAGCCTCTTCCAATAGTCAAAATATATATTTTAGCCTCTTGTACCAGGGTGAAGCTGCCAAACCTCCCTACACTAAATTAAACTCCCTGGGTGCGCAGATTGTTTTATGTTACATACTTGATACTTTCCTGGTTCTCTGCAAGCTGTGTGATCTCACTGACACTTAAGTAATGTGTCAAAGCTATTTTCTCTGAGTATATTGCTGTCAATTACACGTAGAGATCAAATACTGTGTTACAAGTATGCTGTAAACACCATTTTTTAAGAGCTCTGAAATTATCTATTGTCTTGTTGAAAAGTCAATACACAACATAATATATGCTAAACTAAACAAAAAATCCTGGCATTTCTCTTTTCATCCTTTTCTAAACTTATCATAGTTATGATACTTAGCGATATTAATGCACCCAGTTATAAAGCACATATAGAATAAATGCCAGCCATGAAATTTCATATATTCTTTGGAGGAGAAAATGAAAAGTATTCTAGATATTTTAACAAGAAAGACATCCAGTACAGAGAATTAGAAGCATCATATTATCGGAAATGGTGAACCTAGCATCTGGATACCAGTGTGAGCACACGTGTGATCAAGGGCTCCCCCTGCAGGTGTGACACGGACAGGAGGCTGCAGTCAGGGAAAAAGCAAGTCCTTTGCTGTTACTTCTCGAAGTCCTTCCTTGCTTTGAGTTTTATGTAAAGGTAGCTGTCTCTAAAACTTTAAAGTTTTGCTTCCCAAATTAACCTACTTAGTCCACATAGAGTTTGAACTTTCTGATATGGTGTGAGATGGAAATATGTTTTGCTTTCTGATCATAGGAATAACTACATTTTTTTCCTGCACAATTATTTTATCAACCAATCTCTCACTATTCTGTGCTACCATTTTTATATATAAACATCTACATGCCAATTATTTTAGGTTGTGGTTTTCTATTCTGTGAACATTTTTATTCATGAGCCAATACTTCGGTGTAAATTGCTCTTATATTTCAGATTCTATCACTATGTAATAAATCACCCCCACAGTTACCTGCCTACAACACCTTACCATCACATCAGATGAATTCTGTGGTGAGGAGTCATGAGCAGATTGTGTGGGCGACTCTGTCTTGGGCGATCTAAGTGATGTCCTGTGAGAAACTGTCAGGGACTGAAGTCATCTGAAAGTGTCTTCCCTCACATGTCCTCTCTGTCTTGAACCCTGGCCCTACACTAGCCTGTGTTCCTTTAAATTACACATGGGGGATATGTGGTTTCTTCATAGCCTCTTTCCAGAATGCACTGTTGGCATGATGACACTTTTCACAATGACACAGAGCTCAAATAGCATGTGTTCCAAGAGAGCGAGTTGACGTGTGCCCTACCCTTAGAAGGCACACAGAATTGTTTCTGCCATATCCCCTTATTCAAGAATACAGTGAGAGAACCCCTCCATGTGGAGGTGGATGGAAGTGGAAAGACTCAGCTTCTGGATGAGGACATGACAGTGTTTCTGAGCAGACATCACAGGAAACACTGTTCTGCAATACGTTCTGTCACACTTTGCCCTCTGGTCACAGGAGACTCATCCTTCCATAAGCGAAATGCCCTTACATTGTTTCTTCTCTGCAGGCTACTTTTCTAAGTTTTGTACACTTGTGGCTCAGATTCAAGGTCTAAGATTTCCTCGTCTCAGTCAAGTCGTTCTGGATGAAGTTCCTGTGGTGAAATGGCAGCACTTGAGCACTGTTCCTCTGGGTTAGAAGAAGGGTGAACTAGAGACACAGTACCTACCTGTCCATTCCTTGTCAACAGTGCATAGTGGTGGGATGGACATGGGACAATTCCAGAGATACTTGGGCTCAGAAGGAAGTAGAAACCAGATGCACACAGCAGTGGCTGGATGGCAGTTTTGGAGCCCTTTTGGGATATGTCATTTCGTTCCTTCACTATTGCCCAGCAATGAGTTTCCCTGTTTCTACTCTTCCCTTAGGCTTTGGAGTCAGCCTTGTGAGCTTTCCATTATTTTCTATAAGCGATAACAACATGTGCTTGTATAGGTCAGTGGTTTTCCAACTGCTTCTGATCATAGACATTTGGAGGTCAAAGTTCTTTGTACATTTCATTTTGGTCTAAACTGTTGTAATTCCTGTAAAATTTTGTGAGTTTCCTACAAACATTATTGGAGCTTATCTGATGAGATAAAAGTGATTTCCACAAATATCATCAATCTTGTTTTTCCCCCCCTAAAGCCTCACACCAGGGCTGCAAAACATCACCTGTCCAACAGCCAACATTTGAGGAAGCCTTACTGGTTAGAGCGGGAATCTGGCAGGCCTGCACCCAACAACCAGGAGACCCTTGCATCTGTCAAAGGTCTTTAGGAAAGATCATCTTAAATATTTCTGTGATGTTATAACATTGCTCTGCATGCTCTGCAGTGACAGTTTTCTTTCCGTCCTTGGACATAGTTTACTTACAGTGCTGTGAGGTTTGTTCCTCCAGGAAAGAACATGTTTCTCCACTTTAGCATTGTTACCTGGAGAGGCTACAGATACACAGCAATTTTAATTTTAAAGTCAAGCCCTGGTTCTGTACTGCTTTGCATTTGTTTCTCTAGCCTGCCTTAGTTTCTTCCTAAATTCTCCTAGAAGCAGGTGGTGGGGGTGCACTTTTGCCCAGAAACCTTCTCAGATAATGCTGTTCATTGAGTTTATTCTCTATGTTCCATGTCTCTACACTCAAGAATATTGCAGAAATCAGCCTTCCCCAACAGTAAGCGTTGGTTTTCCCCTTCAGCTTCAGTAGAATTTCCTTCATCTTATTCTGCGTTCTCCCTGGCTGAAGCATGTTGGAGCCAACTGCAACTAGGAATATTAAATTTTAAATTGCTGAGTTTGGTGCGACTTACTACTTGGTATTGTTGTATCATTACAAGTTAGATAAAACATTAGTTTTATCTGGCATTTTCTCTGTTCTGTTGGTTATCTCTCCATTTTGTTGATTGTTTCCTCTCATTTAATATAATTCCATTTGTTAATGCTTCTTTATTTTAAAAAGAAAAGAAAAATAACAACAAAGATAAAAACATACTATTTCCTGTGCTATTGAAGCTTTGTTTATGAAGTTCTTGCCTGTGCTCATGGCTTCAAGTGTCTCCCCTATGTTATCTTCCAGCTGATTCAAAGTGGTGCTATCTAAGCCTTTGAGGCATTTTGATTTGATTTTGGCAGAGGGTGAGAGATATGGATCTAGTTTAAACCTTGTGCACGCTGGATAACCAGTGTGTCCAGTGCCATGTTTTGAAGAAGCTATCTTTTCTCCACATATGCTTTTGTCCCCGTTATCAAAAATCAAACAACTGCAATGAATGTGCGCAGTAGACTCCACAACGTGAGCGAGATGTGTGACACCAACAATAGTGAAGATACGGACGGAGGAATTGTCAGAAGGAGAGGGGAGAGCAGAGGAGATGGAAACCTGTGCTAACGAAAAAGGTTAAAAGTGAGATGACTGGAATTGCCGGGGCTGTTCTTTACTTTCTCTGTCCCATCTCATTGGTCTTCAGGCCTTTTCACGTGCTAGTGCCTCATGCGTTTGTTACTATAGCTTCATAGTATAACTTGAAATTGGGAATCATGCTGCATTTCCACTTTTGCTTAGTATGGCTTTGGCTCTTGTGGTTCTTTCTGGTTCCATATAAAGTTTAGGACTTTTTTGGTTCTAAGGATGCTGCTGTTTTTTTAATTGAGGTCGAATTAAATCTATAGATGCCCTTTAGTGAAACTGCCATTTTTATATTAATTCTGCCTACCTGGAAAAGGGGATGTTCTGAATTATAGTTCTATGACTTACTAGTTACATTGTCCTGGGTACATGAAATAAGCCATTCTCTGCCTTAGCTTTTCTATCTGTGAATTTGAAACCATGCACTTATATCATATGGTTATTTTGTAGTGAACATGAAAGTAGCCTACAATAACGCACAATCAACATGTATTTTTATTTAATGGTGGACATAGAGCATCTTAGAAGCACTGTCTGAGCAGGGGCAGTAATGCGTTATTAACTGACTTAGCAAAATAAATAAATGGAAAATTCTAAATACTTCTGAGAGAGAAGATGAGAAATTCTCAGAAGATCCTGAGATGGCCTCTTTTAAATTCCCAAGTGCTTTCTGAATCAAGTTTTTTTTTTTTTTTTTTTAGTGCTTCTGTAAATTAGGACGAGGCAGTCTTTTTAAAGCCTTTGTTGCAGGGCAGCATTAAAGGCAGACAACACTGTTTAGGTAAGTTATGATGTGGGAGGCGCTGCTGAGCCAAGACAAAAACCTGAGGCCAGACAGACTTGTATTATGCCTTTCAGGCCTGCTTGTCACTAATGTCGTGTCCCAGAGCACAAGCTTTCACCTTTTGATATCCGCATTTCCCATTTGAAGCAGTCATTTGCTTTGTGAAGTGATGGGGAAGGAACTCAGGTGGATGTTCACAGATTAGGCAGTTGGAACGCTGTCTCCTCTTTATCTGCAGTGTAAAAGGGATAGCAGTATGAGAAGGTGATAGAAGTGGACACATAAGGGTCATTTTAATGTGTGTAAGGTGAACAGACATTGCTGAGTGGTAAAGTAGAAGACAATGTATTTAAAGAGAACTATGTCAGTGAACAGCAATGCTTGTGAGTGAATATGTTTATGCCAGAAAATTATATTTTAAATATATTTTAGGAATGTAATAATAGTGTGTGACAAGTACTGTCTCTCTGTGCTTAGTGTCAAAATTAACCGCTAAGTCTAATGTGTGGGGTACATATAGTATGTTTGGGTTAAACAGCTTACAGTCACTTTGGTAAAGGAGAAAACAAAATGAAGTTGGCTGGCTAAAAACTGTGCAGATACATAATAGAGAAAAGTGGTATTTGAAATAATTCATTACTTTTGCCATTTAGAATGAACACAGCAACTTTAACAGTCATGGTCTCATGTCTCATGCCATCCTCCTTCAGAGCTCATAAGGATGGCTTACTCTTCCAGAAAGATTGATACAAATTACATCCACATTGGAGCAAAGACTTCCTGGCCTCATTTCACCCATGGAACTAATCAGATAGGATAAGGAAGTTGTTCAGTGTTACTTAGTAGGCTGAAATATTAGCTTTACATGAGAATAAATGGCAAAAGTAATAATTTTATAAGATGCAGGTAATCTCTGGAATTATTGAATATTTTCTCTAAACAAGATCCTGGCTAGGGAAGTTATTGTGAGAATGAAAGGGAGACCAGCTCACTAACACTCAAAATAAGTGCAAAGTAGGCAGTTGATTTAGGGGTTATTTTAATTTGCTTGACATGGAGCACAAACATGGAAAAGAGTAAACATTACTCCCAAGTCTTTGGCCATACCACTTGGAGAAAGCATTGTCATATATTGAGGCCATTTCTTATGTAGAAGCCACAACTAACTGAGCCCTAGTTTGCTTAAGGGTTACATGTCACATCAACTACATTGGTTGGGTTTTCCCTCACAGTCCATTTATTTCCTCATGACCACCGTGTTCCGAAATACCTTCCCTTCTAGATGTCACCATGACACACTAACTAGTGTCCCTGTGTCTGCTTTGCTCCTCTGAACCCTGTTCTCTAAGTAGTGGCCCAAATAATCCAATTGACAGTTGAGTCAGATCATGTTGTTCTGCTTTGGGGCATTGCCACCCACTTAGAATGGAGTCACAGCCCTCATGGTGGTCTACAAAGCCTGGCAAGATCTGCGTCCAGTTGTCCTGGCTCTCTGCATCCCAGCTGCAGCCCCTCAGTCACGGATCCTGCCCCTCCACCTCTCCGGGGATTCTCCCTGGCTGGCATTTGTATCTGGAGTCATCCTGCAGGTATCTTCTTGCTTCTCCTTCCTGTATTCTGCTCCTTTCTTGATATTATTACGTCTCAGTGATGCCTTCCCTGACAGCCTCATACAAAATGATCCCTCTCTTCCGACTCAAACATCTATTACAATCTGCCACACTGTACAATTCCTTTAAATAATTGCCGTCCTCTGTCTATAGTAGGGTATAAAGCATGCTTTACCTATATTCTTAACTCCTGTTTTTCTACTTTGTATGTAGTGTGCCGGGTACATTGTAAGTAAATATAAAGAATTTGGAAGTGGCCTTATATATGAATTATTAAACAGACTTTGAATCTATATAGCACATTTAAGTAACTCTTATGTGCACGTGCGCACACTCACACACACACACACACACACACACACACACACACACGCGATCACCTAAGCCATAGCCAGGTTGACAGAATTCATTCAAGTCCTCGTTTTATTTTGATTGATTAAAAATGCTCACATTAGCTAACTCTGGGTGTAATTCGAGTTAGGAGATTCATAAAATGTTCTTTAATTTCATATTTTCTTTCCATTTGATTTCAAATAGAAATAAATGCCAAATACATTGAAATAGAACAGTTCATGATGAAATAATACACATGGATAGATTATGTGTATCTTCAGGATTCTTGAAACTTTTATTAGTAATTTTAACATAAAAAGACAGAAGAATTTTCCAAATATAAGCAAAGTCACAAGTCTCATACAACTGTACAGTGAACACATGACAAAGATTTTACTGAGCTCACTAATTTGGGACAGGAGAGTAAGACACTGTCCTGTCCAAAGGAGAATACAATGTACCACACCTATGTTGTTCAGTTGGGGATTTGTCACAGATTTACAAATAAATTCAAATGCTTTATATACAATGTTCAGGAAAATTAATAGAATTTCCACCAGGCAACATTTATAGTTCTGTGAGCAATGACTATTTACAGTATTGTCTGCCTTGTTCAACTTAAAAGATTTGTGAAACAGCTTCAGGAGGGTGAAAGGCACAATCTTTGTAGACTCCAAGAGTTTCATAATCCTAAAGACAGAGCCCTCAGATATGCACAGACTGAAGAAACATAGATCTACAGGTCATCTACAGGTGTGGTGAATGTTTACATTTACCAAGAAAACACATTTAATGTCTCACTGCCACTGATCCCTCTCAAAGTACACCCCCACCTCCAGTTTAGAATGCACCTACCCTATTGTTCCAGGCACTTTCAATTCGGTTCTGAAGGTCTTCTTTCATGAATGTCTAGGTGTACTGCTGGGTTTGCCTCAACACACTGAATTGACTCAAATAATTTCCTTTCCAATCTCATTTTGACTTTGGGTTAGAGTTGAAAGCCTCACAGAGCCAGACTCAGAGGATAAGGTGGATGAGGATACTGTAATGGTTTTATAAGCCCATTTTCCCACTGGATGGCACTCAAGGCAGTAGATCTCACTGTAGTTTTGATCACATCTTATAGATGCTCACGAAAGAAGACTTACAGAAGTACTTTGGAAAGAGACAGGAATGATGGGATAAGTGTGTTTGAAGTTGGAGAAGTATTTCAGAGGAGACGAATGCCAAAGGATCAGCTATTGTAATATAGTTTTAAAATGTAAATATTCACGGTATATTTTGACCACTCCTTATAGTCATCTTTATGTGATACCACAGTCCTTCCCAAGAAAAACTTTTCAAAAATATTTTCACAGCTGTGGGGGCCTTCTTGCTGAGCTATGTCCTCATTCCAATATAAATGTAACTTTGACATATAACTTTTCTGAGATATGATCTGGCTAAGTCCCTAAATTGCCCAGGCTAAGCTTGAACTCTTGCCTCAGCCTCCCAGATCACTGAAGTCAGATACATGCACTAGCATGCCTGGATTAAGAAAAAGACTTTTAGTTGTGGTTGCAGCTCAGAGACACAAGCACCTGCCTGGCAAGCATAAGGTCCTGAGTTCGATTCCTTGTACCAAGAGAAATAGACTTTTACAGTTACATTGTATAGTTTTTTTGATAAGTAGTAAATTAGTTTACTAGCTATATCTCAAAAGAAGGGTAAAAGACTACTGAATAAAATACATATATGAGAAAGAAAACCTCGTTCTCACTTCTGTTTGCTTACCAAGGAAAAATACAAATTTTCTGCATCCTTGGAGTCTTGACAACAAGGACTAAAGAAATGAAATGAAAATTTAAACAGAGTTGGATGACGATTACTTGCCAGGTGAACTTCTTAGAGTTAAAAGAAACTAAGAAGAGCACATAAGCAGGTCAGGGGTGGCAACAGCAGGCATCACTGCCTCCATCCGGGTCTGAGACTGAGTGCGGAGAAGGGGGGTGGAAACAGGAGGGGCCTGCTAGCTTTAAAGGTGCACCCCACAGAGCAGCAGTCTTGGTTGAAGGCACCCCTTCCTCCATACTGTAGGAGAGTACCAGCCAAATAACTGCCTGACAGCCCCTTTCCCCACCTCCCCCCTACAATCAGCTGCCACTGCACATGGCAGGCTGGAGGGTGTTCAACCTGATCATGAGGATGGCTCCCAGGGCGACAGGTATAAGGGGCATCTAAAGGACGGGAGATGGGTCACTGACCCTCTGTTTCGAGTTAGCTATGAAGAGAAAAGACAGCAGAGAACCTAAAGAGTCTCCCAACTTAGGTATTCTCCTAACTAATATTTACAGAATGCTTTATGAAGCAGAAGACATTGAACTAAATTCTTTTTTTTTTCCAAATCAGCAGATGTTTGCAGTTCACAATGTTTCCATTCCCTGTCGGGAGTTGCTATGGGTACATAATGTGTCTTTGTATTTTAAAGAGGAAAAAAACAATAAAATAACAACAATGAAGACAAAATGTTGCCTTTAATGGTTTGATGGATGCCTCTTGATTCATTTTGTTCTTCCCCTTTACCTCCCCCTTCTACAGCCCAGTCTCTTAGCAGCTTATTCAAGAGTGTCTAAGTAGATTTTATACATCAACAATGCGTGCAAGGGAAGCTTGTCAACAGTGTCATAAAGGGGATTTCAGCAGCTTATGAGAAGTTGAGAGAGATACCTGCAAATGGGTGATCTAATCTCCTTTCATAAAATATAAAATGCACTGTGTTTCTTCTCTTCTGCAATACCACGAGAGAAAATAGTCTACTTCACTACATTACTTTTATTTTACTAAATTCTTTTGGCTTACCTGGTAACCCAAAATGTGCTGACTCATCACATTTGCTATGAAAGATTTTATTTTTGCAGGTTAATCAACTGTTTCTGAATTGACCATTAGCAACAAAATGGAAGAAAAAATGAATGTGACTGAATTCATTCTCCTGGGGCTGACACAGAATTCTGAGATGCAGAAAATTCTATTTTTTGTGCTGCTCGTCACCTACATTGCCACTGTCACAGGCAACCTGCTCACTGTCACTACTACAATCCGCAGCCAGACTTTGGACTCCCCCATGTATTTTTTCCTGGCCTTCTTATCTCAGATAGATGCATGCTATTCCTCTTCTATAGTCCCTAAAATGCTAGCCAACCTGCTTTCTGACACGAAAGCTGTCTCATTCAATGTCTGCATGACACAACTTTTTGTTGAACATTTCTTTGGAGGTTCGGAGATGGTCCTCCTCGTGGTCATGGCCTATGACCGTTATGTGGCCATCTGCAAACCTCTGCACTATGTGAGCACGATGAATTACACTGTGCGCTGCCTCCTGGTGGGGGTGTGTTGGATCGTGGGCTTTCTCCACTCCTTTGGACAGATTCTAGTTACCTTCTGGCTCCCATTCTGTGGCCCCAGAAGGATAGATCATTTCATGTGTGACATCTTCCCCCTAATACAGCTGGCCTGCACTGACGCTTTCCTTCTTGGCTTCTTGGTTGCTGCCAGTGCTGGGGGAATGGCTATGGTCACCTTTGTCATGTTGCTGGTATCCTACGTGGTCATCCTGTGCTCTTTGAGGACTCACACAGCTCTGCAGGGAGGAAAAAGGCCCTCTCCACCTGTGGCTCCCACATCTCAGTCGTCGTCTTGTTCTTTGTACCCTGTATTTTCATGTATGTGAGACCAGTGGCCACCTTTCCCATGGATAAAGCAGTGACAATATTTCATACTCTGGTCATTCCCATGCTAAACCCTATCATCTACACAGCAAGGAATGCAGAGGTAAAAAATTCCATTAGGACATTATTAAAGAGGAATCCAATTTCAGATAGTAAGTGATTTCATGAAATTTTATTTGTTTCATGATCTTTACAGTTTTGTATTTTGTCACCATTGTCCTCCTTACCCATGGGCCCCATGTTCTCAGGTCTTTCAGTGGATAGATATTACTGAGACTATAGATATCATTAAACCATGTGTATATACTATGTTTCTCCTCTATATACTTATCCATCTTAAAGTTCAGCTTATCATCTGAAGTGGTTAACAATGATAAAACAATTAAACAATGTATTTAATAAATATTGTGCTGTAAAGCCATTATAAGTGATTATTGCTTACTTGATCTTAAATATTTTGTGTGATGCTGTGACAAATGTCCTCATAATTTAGACCATGTGGTTATGCTGGACAAAGGGATAATTCATGTCATGAGCCAGACAGAGGGACATGGTGTGAGATTTCTCCACACTACTAAAAATGGCACAATTTATAAATTGTTTCTGCAATTTTACATTCAGCACTTCTGGACCATGATTGACCATGGAAAATGGGGAAGTTAAAACTATTGTACTTTAAATCTTTTCTTAGATCACTTATTTTACTTTAAGCAACTCATCCAAGGTAGTTGTTATTATGGTCATTCCTGTGGTATAGATGCTAAGTAACTCGATGCATGTTAAGTAATACACGTTAATACATCTTAATACATGTTAAATAACCAGCCCAATATCAGAGATAAGTTAGTGTCAAATTTGCATTTCAGAGTCAAAGTTGATACTCTTTCAATGGGTAGCATCACACACTCCTTTTTTCATTTTACCTTTCTGGTAATACTCAAATAAGAAGGATACAAAGTCAATCCTCAGTAATCAATAGAGTTCCTTACACCAATAACAAACTCACCAGTAGTAATTAGAGAAATAACAGTTTTCTCAATAGCATAAAGAATAATGAAATACTTAGGAATTAAGCTAACCAGGGAAGTTAAAGATCTGTGCAACAAAAACTGTAGCACTCTGAAGAAAGGAGATCAAAATAAATATTAGAAAATGGAGAGATATCCCCTGTTCCTTGACAGGCAGAACCAGTATAGTCAAAATGGTCATACGTCCAAACTGCTGTCTAGATTTAACACAATCTCAGTCAAAATGCCAACAGCATTCCCCCACAGAACTAGTGAAAACAGTCTTAAACTTCGTGTGGAACCAGAAGAGCAAAAGCACTTCTGAGCCACAGGGAAATGCACCAGGCATCATGGTCCCTTACTTCAAGTTATACTACAAAGCTACAGTGATAAAAATAGCATGGCATTGGCAGAAAAACTGACTTGGTGATCAACGGAATAGATACAAAAACAATTCCAGGTGAATTCATCTATGTTATGTTTGACAAAGAGGACAAATTCTTTTTCTAGAGGCAAGATAGCTTCTATATCAAATGGCACCGGGGAAAATGGCTATTCACATTCTCAAGATTGAATCTAAACCCATACCTCTTACCATGCACTAAAGTAAAATCAAAATGGAGCAAATATCTTAACATTAAAACAGAAAAAGTTTGTTGGAAGGGAAAATAGCAAGACACTGGAAGACATAGGTGTAAACAAACACCTTCCAAACAGAATCCTGGGTGCACAAAAATAATGCAAATAATTAACAAAGGGGATCACATCAGATTATAGCTTTTGTACAGTAAAGAACCATCAATAGAGGGGACCTAAAGATTGGGAAACAATTTTGCCAACTGCTCTGAAAAAGGACAACTATCTAGAATATATAAGGAACTCAAAATATATTAGACCCCTAAATTTAAGGAGCCAATTCAAAAAGGACTATCTGAAATGAGCCAACACATCAGATAAAGAATTATGATCAATAAACATATGAAAAAAGTGTTCAACACTGTTGGGTCTATTCAAGAAATGCAAATTAAAACAACACTGAGATTCCATCTTACTCCAGAAAAAATGGCTATCAAGACATCAACCAACAAAAATGCTGGTGGGGCTGTGGGGAAAAAGGAGCCTTTCTCCACCAGTGGTGGGAGTGTGAATTGGTAAAACTACTATGGAAATCAGTATGGAGATTCCTCAAAAACTAAAAATTGTAATTCCATTTGACCTAGCTATTTCCCTTCCAGGAATGCTTCCCTGAGTGAAAGACCTCATACCA